>BHFT01016021.1:0-14864 GCA_004320025.1 Laticauda laticaudata | reverse complement strand
AATTATGAGTTTGGTGGTCCCTGAGATCCAAAAGGTTGGTGACCCCTGGACTAGATGACCTACAAGGTCCCTTCCAACTCTGTTAATCTATAAGAATTCCTGAAGGTTTAGAGTCAATTTGTAGTTTATGTAATTATAAACAAATACAAAGTAGCTTTCAATAACTTTGGGTTGGCTGAGTTTTCCCCCTATTTATTTATTGGATATGAGAAACAATTCTACAAGCTGCTTATTGTTGTGTTTATGCATCAGCACGAGGTAGACAAATAATGTCTGATGGCCTGAAATGAGGTAATATAATTTTTTGTGAGTTGAGAATATGCTTGGGATTGCTGTGGCTGAGGCACCTTTGTAAAAGAGAATGATTTTTTTCTCCCGGGGGGGGGGGGGGGNNNNCCCGGGGGGGGGGGGAGGAGTGGATTAGTAATGACATTAATCTGAAACCTGGAAAGGAGGTAATTGAGCCAAACAGTTTAATATATAGATTGCAATATAGAAATTTTTTAAAAGTGCAAATAAAAAGCCTAAATAAATTTATCTCTATACTGAAAAAAGAATGAAAAGTAGAGGCTGAGAAAAGAAGGTCCAATGATGGAATTATAGTGAGGGCTCAAAAGGGAGGTCAGCAAAAAAGGTGGTTTATTGTCCTGGTTCTCTGCACAATTGCAGTACATGTGGTACAATCACATCATAAGCCTTGTAGTAGAAGCAATGGCAATTCTGCATTTCAAACATAAATAGGGTCAGCAAATAATCTCTGATGACCTAAAAGTGAAATAAATGTTATGCATTAACTTCTAAGCCCCCTCATAAATTGAGCAAAAGTGGATTGGTAGCTTCTAATTTGTCTTTGCAGCTGCTTTGGAAGGATGCACAAATCCAAAAAGTATGGTTTCCCCCCATCCCCAGTGAGCTGAGATATTAGACATAATTTAACACACACATATCTTTTGGAAGCAAGAAGAATTCTGAATCATATGTTATTTCATTATGTTTCATTAGAGATTTTGCATTTCTTTTCAAAGAACATTAAAAATATGGCTTTAAAAGAGTTCAAAGCATTTAATTTAGCTTACAGATTGACATGGATGGCATTTACTATAATAGGTACCTGATTGAATTTCATAGCATTTGTGGACCCGCCATCAAATGAAGTGGAAAGGGATGCACAAGAAGAATGGAGTACATTAGAGTCATGGGCAGCATTGGTAATAATAATAGTAATAAATAATGACAATCCTGCCCTTCATTCACATAGTGATGTTGACAGATTCTATTTATCAAGAAAAATAGGTGGGCATGGAATGTTGCAAGTACACTGGGCAGTTAAAGAAGAAAAAAGGGCATTGGAAGAATATCTGAAGGACAGTGAAGAAAATCCACTGAAGATAGTATACCAGAAAGACCTACTGAATATTGTAGAGACCAAACAGACCTATAAGAAAGTTCAGATGAAGAACAGAAAAGAGACATGGCAAGGCAAAGTATTATATGGCCAGCGCATAAAAAAAAGGGCAATGGCTAAGAGCAAGAAAGTTGAAGAAAGAGACCAAGGGGCTAATTCTGGCTGCATAAGGCCAAGCCTCAAGAACAAATACATACAAAGGCAGAATTGAGAAGACAGCAATAGACAGCAAGTTCTACCTCTATAAAGAAATGCTGAAGAAAATAGTGGATCACTTAGTTAGCTGCTGCAACAAGATCGCCCAAACTGACAGCAAACAACAGCATGATAAAATAGCAACTATGTTATACTGCAATATCTGCAAGAAATACCATTTGATTAAAAAAAAATAAAGAAAGTAACAGAAAGGGAAGAAACTAAAGCACTCTGGGACTTTAGAATTCAAAAAGAGAAGTAACTGCTACATAACAGGCATACAATCGTTGATAAGAAAGACAAAAATATCTGGATAGTTGACATTGCACTACCTGGAGAGAGCAGAAAATAAGAGGAAGAACTGGGGAAAATCACATTATACAAAAACCTGCAAGTAGAAATAGAACGCAATAGTGACAGGTGCCTTATGTGAAATCCCAAAACATCTGGATCACCACTGGAGCACCTTCAGCATTGACAAACTCATCATCAGTCAATAGCAAAAGGTAGCTTTACTTGGAACAGCTTCTATCTTACAGCAATAACTTTAACACCATCAAGCAACATCTGCCTATCCCAGGTTGATAGGGAGATAAAAACATGGAATCCAATCTAAACATCTGGTTGTGTAATGAACAATAATAAGCTATTAAAGTTGTATACTGCCTGACTTAATGAGTCTTGGTGGCTCACAACAATCAAACAAAATACTATAGAATCACTAAGACATAAAGGATAAAGAAAAAAAATGACAACTCAAATGAAGTGAAGGGAGTCAATGTGGCTCGCCAAAGGCCCAGGTGAAATGCCAAGTCTTCCCTGCTCTTCTGAACAGCAAAAGAGTTGGAGCATCTGGATCTCTGAGAATCTCATTCCATAAGGCAAACAGTGCTGAAGAGAAGGCACACTTCCAGATTAAGACACTGTTTAATCCAAGGAAACTGGATGGCATCAATCATGCAGGGCAACAACTTCTGTCTGGTTGATCCTTCATGATTGGTGCAGCCAAGCAAGTGCAAGGCAAGTAATCATATCCTATGCCAGGTAGGGCTTTAGAGGTAACAACCATACCTGGAAGCAAACTGACAACCTGTATAACTCGCAAAGCAGAAGTGTTACATTGGCATTGCAAGTTATGCCTGTTACTACTTGCACTGCCACATCCTACATTAGTTAAAGCTTCTCAGTGTTTGCAAGAGTGGCCCCATGTAGAGTGTGTTTCAACAAGACAACTAATGTACGAGCGACTATCTAAAGAGCCCACTAATCTAAATAGGGCTCCTCTTCAATTAGGAATTGCAAATCCAGGAAAACCCTCCCTAGCAATCTTGAATGAGGAGGTTCTACTCCATCCAAGGTGGAATAACCCCCAAGATCTGGGTGGCCCAACCAGTTATAACCACCTGGTCTTGGTAAAATTGAGTTGAAAACAGTTCTTCCTCATACAAATTCACATCCATCATCATGACTTTTTAAAAAGTTACTTTTCTGTCCATTTTGAACATGCAGGAACCAACTAGAACTATTATCTAGCCATTATTATCTAACTATTATCTAGTGATAGTTAGAATCTCCTCTCTGGGAGCTATTCCTTTGTTCTGCAATATCTATTTTATCTTCAAGTATCAACAAAGCATAAATATCACCCCATGCCTTTTCGATACAAACCTCAAATGGGGCCTACTGAATCCTTAGCAAAAACTACACAGGTAGGTATTGTTCTTTTGCCTAAGTGGACAATGGTCTTAGCTACAAGACAGGGTGCTGGACCTGCCCATTTTAAAAGAGAATAAGTCCTGAAAAAGAGCTTTCTTCATAGTCATCCTAACAGACACAACCACAGGCTCTTAAGTGTCCAAGGCATGATAGTGTTCTCCCTTGTAATATCTGTCCTAGAGAGTGCTAAAAGTCTGTCCCATATTCAGAATTTTGTACAAATACTCTGTTTGACCATTGCTTTTATATTGGAGAAACTGAAAGTTGTAGTCTTCCATTCCCCCATCTCAAGTCTTTTTAGGGGTAATTTCCTTAATAAAGAATTTGAGTCACATTTAAAGAAGATTCATATCAAGTCTAATGCAAACATTTTGCTTTATGATATGAACAGATGGGAGGGAGGGAAGGAAGGAGGGAGAGTGAGTGAGTGAGTGAATGAGTGAGTGAGTGAGTTAGTTAGTTATAGGTTAAAGTTCTCATTTTATTCATTCATTCATTATATTTAAAATCTGCGTTTTTTCCTTGAAAAAGTCAGTGCAACTTATTTGGGGGGAAACTTTGCAGCCCTGCCAACTCTCACGGTTCTGCCGTGAGTCTCACGATTTTTTGTCATTTCTCACGGTCTCACAACAAGGCTCCTCAATCTCACGCCGAATTTAAAACGTGCGCTTTTTTTTTCAAATTTGGGGGTCAGCTTATATGCGAGTATATACGGTAATTGTTTTTCTTCCTGTCTGTCCATCATTTTGAAAGGGGAGTAGGCCCTGGGAACGAGGCTAGTTTCCCAGTAGTCTTTGTAAGTTAAGCGCAGGAAAGTGATTGCAATCGTATAAACATGGCAAAAAGAGGTGGTGATTTTTCAATAGAAGAAAGAATGCTGCATCTTCTTACAACAGGGAACACAAATAAAACATTTAAAAAAAATGATAATGACTTTCCTGGATGGAAAAGGGGTTTGTTTAATCTTGATCAGGAAAAAAATAGAATCTCACTATTTTTTATAGAATCTCCAGATTTTTTTTCATGGGTCTCCAGATTTTCCTTTATCAGGGGTTGGCAGGTCTGACTTTGATCCCCATCCCCATAAAAATAGCCCTGTGATGTTTGCTGAAGTGAGACAAAGTTACTGTTTTAAAGCCACTTATTGAGGTTTTTGGCCAAGGGAAGACTTGCAGCTGACCCAAGTCCAACATCTCAACCATTACATTCCGTGCCCCACTTGTGAAGTTTTCTCAGCTGTCCACTATGAAAAATTCCTTTGTTTATGATCATGGATGGTCTCCAGTGCTATTTGGATTGTTCTGGCTTACCGTAGTGTATCAAGTTCCATAATTCAGTATGAAAATGCAGTTGCTGTCATTTATTACCAAGGATAGTGACTTCTAGAGTAATATATAATGAACAGCAAAATGCAAATATACTGATATTTCATAACTTATATTCCATCTCTCTGTGTATTGTTTCCATCAGTCCACTGTTGTATACATTTCCTGTGATGGCTGCTGTTGTTTACTAACCATGAAAGAAAGCCAGCTGCAAGTAATGCATTGGCCTTTATCTAATAAGAAGGATGTTTTCTAATGATCTTTCTGAATTGCATGAAGCACCTACTCCATTATGACTGTAGATGAATGCTGAGTGTTTGTGCACTGCCACCCTCTGGTGCATGACTCTAAAATGAAATTAGGGTGACATATCTTATGAGTTTCTCCTCTCCTCCATCCTATAAAAATCAGGGCTGGTGGGAGGGATAGAGCTAAATGGCAAAGCACATGCTCAGGCAGAATGCTGTGGATGGATTCCTGTAGCTTCTAAATAGTCCTGAGAATATATCCTGTCCAATCCATAGACAGCAGCCTCTGCTATTCAATCTAGAACTTGTTGGGCCAGGAATCTGATAAAGTAGTATAGCTTCTTGTAGGGAATGCTAATATTTCTCAGTGCAGCTAGGAATGCCTGACTGTCAGGTAATCTCTATCAGTGGCATTGGTGATCAGATTAAAGGAGTGAAATTTGTGTCTAAATTCACACAAACTCTCTATTTTCTTTTGCTCTCTCTCACATCTTTATCTTTCTCTCTATCATATCTATCTTTCATCTCTATCTCTCTATCTATCATCTCTATCTATCTATCTATCTATCTATCTATCTATCTATCTATCTATCTATCTATCTATCTATCTATCTATCTTTTATCTGGCTTCCCCAATCCAGCAACTCTCAGCAGCTTCCATAGCACATAACAACTAACGTTAAAAAAGATCCACTGTCTGAAAGAAAATTCATCAGAATCACAACAGTTGCATATAGGTCATTTACCTCAATCATCCATAGGAAAATTGGGGTGAGGTTGAAGTGGAGTAACAATAGATATTTAGATGTCTGAACCAAAGTAAATTTCATATAGTACATAATTTCTGTTACTATGAAGATCCATGTTAAAAGTACAGAAATAAATTAGTGATTGCTGAACATAGCAAATCTCTGCTTTGATCAGATTTTTTTCATTTTAATTAACAATCACAGGTTTTTAACTATCCACATAATTAAAAGTTAATCCCTTTGAACTTGAAAAATATACTTTTTAAAAAAATATATAGTTAAAATAATAGTTGGGGTTCATATCATGTTGAACTATGTGATTGCAGACATCCTCAAATCATGCATATGCCCTTTGAACTTTAGACTTTGACCTATAACTACTGCTTAAAATACATTCACTTCCCATGAGCATCTGTTCCTCAAAATACTAAGCGATTAACTGTTTGTTGAACCAAGAAATATTTCCAGATGAAACTCTATATCAGTATCCAATTATAGTAGGGATTTTCCAGTGAATGCTGCCAGCTTCTGTTAGCTAGGTGTACAACAGAACCTACATCTATCTGCAAGGCAAAACAGTCAAGGATGACTTGACTACTCCTATGGCTGTAGCCCTAAGAACTGCCCCTACCTTATTCCTATTTGAACCTTAAACACAAGATCTATTAAAAATCAATAGAAAAAATTAAATTTTGATGAGGAATTCTTAGGTACAGAATAATTTTTACTCTGGAAATGGTTTATTGTTCAAGCCTCTGCACAGAAGGCCAAGCATTTATGAACATGCGGAAGTCAACTAGCACTGTAATCTCGATATTGATAATTAGAATCTCCTTCTTGGAAGCTATTAGTTTATTTTGTGCATCAACAAAATATGAAAATCATACCGTCATTTCTGCACACACCTCAAAATGGGGCAAAAACTGAACAGGCAGGTATTGTTCCAGATTGGATCCTGCAACATTATCCTGGGACATGTACATTCACTTTCATTTGCAACATTTCTGGCCAACCATATTAATCTATCAGCAGAATGCCTGGACTCCTGGCAGCTTTTAAGATGCCACAGCCATCACTTCACTATAGCAAAGTATATGTGTCTTAACCCTGTCACTTCCCCTAACTAGGGAAAGTCATATGGGACTTCAGCTGACAACTTCCACAAACAGAACTATTGTTTATATGATCTACCAATAGTCACCCAGCTAAGAAGCAGAAAGCAATGTCTCCATGAAAGAGTGGCAACTGGAAAAAACACAATGCTGGAACTATAATGGATTAAAGGGGGGCAGCTTTTCTGTGTAGCCTTCTGTCCACTCTTTAGCACTGTGTGTGGTTCTCAGGGCTGAAAGTTGCCCACCTTTTGAATGGAGATTCGAGGTATCAAACCTGGAATGCATATTTTATTATTGCCCCCCCCCAAAAAAAAACCCAAGATCTTATTCCAGCTTTTGGAAACCAAATCTGTTTTCTAACAGTCTCACACACAGTGATGGAAATTATAGCACCAACATGGTCAACTCCTGCTTGACAGAGTCTATTATTCTATCATAGACCTGCATAATCTGTTTATGGAGATGCACCTATTGGAAGTTCGGCATCTCATGTGCTAAATTGTAAGGGGAAAGGGTTGATGGTCATTTCAATCATGAGTCTACTATCAAATGCCCAATGGACTTTGTGCAAGCAGGTTTGTCTGTGGAGTGTCTTGGTTGTTGCTAGCAATAGTTCTCAAAAATGTAGCCTAAAAACCCAACTGGGAAACACTTGTGAGTATCATTCTGCTTAACGTTGAAAATAAGATTCTACTCTGAGCATCCCAGCGTTACTGAGACAAGCTTCTTTTAAAGAAAGCAGAATAAACAAAATAAAGACAAGACTATTTGAAGCTTAAACACAGGATCTATTAAAAAACAAGGGCAGGTTTTAGGAGAATAGATTATGTTTTGTTGAGGAGTTCTTAGGCACAGAGTAATTTTTGTTCTGGATGTGGTTTATTATTCAAACCTCTGCACAGAAGGCCAAACAGACTAATGCATCACACTTAGAGGAGTATTTCACAAGAGACAGCTTACTTCCACTGGGTTTGGAGAATCCGCTATCTCAAAAATAAATGGTTATTAAAGTGAAAGATTGGGCTGCCTGCGATATCATTTGGCCTGTTGCATAAGCACACCGAAATGATGTGATAGGTAATATTATGACCACAATAGACAAAAATAATAATGTAACAGCCCAGAAGATATGACAGCTTAGGACAAATCCATTTATTACCTTAAAAGGCTTTTTTTCTAATTGTTACAGATTTCCCCTCTGTGGTAAAACACAAGTCATTGCCAATTTTTTTCTCCTTGTCTTGAAATCACAGCAGCCATAATATGTTTTCATGGCTGCTTTATCTTTGAAACCTTAGACTTCTAATGACAGAGGAAAACTGAGTGCATTCTTGCTTATTCATTTATACTATGAATTCACATTTATACAAATTTGAAATAAAAAGGCAGGAAGCCATGCATATGTCCTGTAAATTATATTAATGATAATGAGCCTGACTAAAAGGGCTGTGCCATTAACATGTCTTATAGCAGAACTCACCACAAAGAAGTGGCACTAAATATTCCCGAATGTCAAGGCTACCATAAACAGCGCAGTGCCACTCGCCTTTATGGCTGGCACACTCATTTGAGCAAATGACTATAATCAATTTTAGGATCGCACAATGAAACGCTGGCATTTTTAAATCAAGGTGGAGATCATTATTTTTAACTCTGTTGGCACTTTGTTCGGCAGAAATGTTCATATGACTCTAGCACAGTGTTGGCACATTTGGGTTGGCAGCAGCAAATAAATGTAGAAAGCCACTTTCTGCCTTTAGAATAACAGAGTTGGAAGGGACCTTAGAGGTCTTCTAGTCCATACCTCTGCTCAAGAAGGAAACCCTATATCATTTCAGACAAGTGGTTGTCCAATCACCTCTTAAAAACCTCCATGGATGCAACACCCACAACTCCTGGAAGGAAGTTGTTCCACTGATTAATTGTTTTAATGGTCAGGAAATTGTTCTAACTTCTCCTTAGTTCTAGGTTGGTTTTCTCCTTAATTAGTTTCCATTCCTTCCTTCTTGGTTTTGGAGAATAGGTTGATTCCCCTCTTCTTTGTGGCAGCCCCTTAAGGCCCTGTCACACTGCCCAACGGATGCAAAACGGACACAACAGACGAGCAAAATGTTCCATCCGTTGTTATCCGCTCTCAGAAGGGGCAAAAATTTGCATAACCGGAGCGGATAACATGGACGCGGGAGGACGCAGGGCGGATGGAAAGCGGATGCGGAATGGAAGCCCAGTGGATGGAAGTGGATGGGAGCGGATGCACATCCGCTAGGCTTCCGGGGGACCTCAGCAAAGCGGACACCGAATGAATACAGCGGATGCAGAACGGATGCACAGCGGATAGCACAGCGGATGCACACGGAAGCCTAGCGGATGCCGAGCATTAATTGCGCATGCGGGAGGATGCATTGCATCAGCCCCGCGGATATAACGGAAGCAGCTCGGAAGCAGGTCACCATTCAGAGGAGACCTGCTTCCAGACACATCGACTTGCCTTGCTCTCCTGCCTGCATGTCTGCCTGCAAGCCTTCCTGCCAGCCTCGCTGCCGCCTCCACTGCCAGCCTTGCTGCCAGCCTCGCTGCCAGCCTTGCTGCCAGCCTCCCTGCCAGCCTTGCTGTCTGCCTGCCTGCCAGCCTTGCTGCCAGCCTCCCTGCCAGCCTTGCTATCTGCCTGCCTGCCAGCCTTGCTGCCAGCCAGTCTGCCTGCCAGCCTTGGTGCCTGCCTGCCTGCCAGCCTCTCTGCCTGCCTGCCAGCCTTGGTTCATGCCTGCCTGCAAGCCTTGGGGCCTGCCTGCCTGCCAGCCTTCCTGCCAGCCTTGGTGCCTGCCTCCCTGCCAGCCTTCCTGCCAGCCTTCCTGCCAGCCCTGGTGCCAGCCTTCCTGCTAGCCTCCCTGCCAGCCTTGCTGTCTGCATGCCTGCCAGCCTTGCTGCCAGCCAGTCTGCCTGCAGCCTTGGTGGCTGCCTCCTGCAAGCCTTCCTGCCAGCCTTGGTTCCTGCCAGCCTCCCTGCCAGCCAGCAACCCCACAACCATGGGGAAGAACAGAAAGCCTCAGCCATCTGCTGCCAGCCCTTGCAAGAGGGACAGGCTACCATCCCGCCCCCTGGCCCTCACTCTGGTTCTGCTGGGGCTTCTGCAGCATGGGCTCGCTCTTCTGGGGCTGGGGCTTCTGCTGTTTCTGCTTTTGGAGAAGCTGATGACAAGCACTACAGCACCAGCCACACTCCACAGCACTGCACCCTTCACCCCTGAAACTGAGTGACCAAGAGGGTGCCAGAGACTCATTTTGTCTTATAGCTTGTTTAATAAAGTCTATTTTTTGATTCACACACTTGCTTCATTTCTTTTTTAATAAAGTCTTGCTGGAAACTTTTAGAAATGGTTTAAGCCTTTGCAGCTTGGGATGGGTGGTAAGATCTGTGGGATTGGCAGGGATACCTTTGGGATGGGTAATAGCTGTGGGATAGATAAACTCCAGTGCAAACATAGTGGGACTGTATGGTCCACCCTCCCAGGTGCCACACCTATGGCCCTTATTATCAATAACAATATAATCAATCATCCACACATGTCAACATAACACAACTCTTTCTTAAATGCCCTGTTCATTGTAGGACCACTCAACATACATGGCCCAATCTCATCAGTGTGATGAGACAGGCTCAAGGAAGCATTCATTAAGCATCTACCCATCCTGTATTGCCACTCCCTGCTCCAGCTGGGGAGTTGCACCAGTGTTTCAGGAGGTTGCGCTGCTTTCTTCCCTTCACGTGAGGCTCTGTTGGGGCCTTGCACATCCTCAGTTTCTATCAGGTTTCGCCCTTGCCTCCATTCCCCAGGCTCCATGTCCCTATTGCCTTGTTGGAGGTCCACGAGCCTGTTCTGCAAGACTGGGTAGGGGTGCGCATGAGATTGTGCAGGATGCAGCAAGCTTTCATGATCCTCCTCACGCGTCTCTGGGCGATGCTGCATGGTGGTGAGAAGTACCTGAACTTGTTGGCCAGGATGCCAAAGGCGTTCTCCACCACCCGCCTTGCCCTGGACAGCCTGTAGTTGAAGATCCTCTCTTCACAGGTTAGGAGTCTCGAAGTGCAGGGCTTCATGAGTAGGCTGTGAGGGAGAAGGCGTCATCCCCATGATGAAGTAGGGCACATCTTGGCGTGTCATTGGCAGGGGTCTGGATCTGGAAGCCCACAATGACGTTGCGTTCCAGCTCCTCCTTGAGGTGACTGGTGTTGTATACCTGGCATCTGAAGATGAGCCGTTGCCTGAAGCATCGAGTTACATGAACTTGTAGTCAGCATCAACCATGGCAAAGAGGATGATGCTGAAGAAGCCCTTGTAGTTGAAATAAGTGGACCCCGACTTGTGGTGCTTTGCAGCCACGTGCTTGCCATCGATGGCTTCCAACGGTGTGTGGGAAGTTCCACCTCTGATACCACTGCTCTGCAACTTTCTTCCATCCTTCTTCAGTGGAGGGCACTGGAGGAGCTCCTCCAGGTATTCTTCGATGATGGCCTGCACCACTTCTCTGACCACAATGCTGATGGTGTTGGGTGGCACTCTCCAGCCGTACTGCATGCTCCTGTAGTTGGTCCCTGAGGCCAGGTGGCGCAGAGTCAGTGCCACCTTGAGCCCAAGTTCCAGGCTGGGCCAGAAGTTGGTGTTTGTCTTGGTCAACCTGGGTGTCAGCCGCTGCCACAGTTCCTTAACTGGCTGGAGGCATCCTCATGAAGTTCTCGGAATGCCGATTGTCTTCACTCCTGAGCTCCACCATCAGCTTGTTGTACAGTCCGTTCCTCTGCTCTTCTGGCGAAACCATCTTCGTACCAGACACTTCTTGGCTGCCCCTTTTTCTTCCTGTAGTAGAGTTCACAGAAGCCTGAGATGGCTTCGCACTGTTGCAGAAGGAGGTGGCTGCCAAAAGGACTGTGTTATGATCCACGGTGGACATGACTGAATGCTGTGGAAGAGGAAGAGTCAGATGAAGGCTGCAGAGGTCCGCACCACAGGGCTGCTGTTCTGAAATGGATCCAGATGTGTTGTCCCCCTTTTTATAGGCAGTATAGGTGTCCTTTGCATTCTCTAGGCATCCTCTAGGCATCCTGTAGACATCCTTAATATCGAGATAGTGTCCCTCTGCGAACATTTTTCTCATTTTAAACGCTTTGTTTCCGTTCTGCATCCGTTCCGCGTCCATTCCGCTTCCTCCCTGCGTCCGAGCGGATGCGAGTTGCGCGGATGCAGAATGGATGCCTAGCGGATATAGCGGATGCGTAGCGGTTGCAGAACAGACGAATTGATACATTTCCGCCGCAAAAGTTTTGAGCAGCTCAAACTTTCTGAGCGGATGAAATGTCAATAAATGGATGCTGGACGGATGGAGAGGAAGCAAAACGGAGGCAGTGAGTACATCGCGTTAACAACGGTGAACCAACGGATGGCAAGCTTTTTTGTCCATTTTACATCCTGTTTGCATCCGTTGGTGCAGTGTGACAGGGGCTTTAGATATTGAACACTGCTTTCATGGCACCTCTAGTCTTGTTTTCATTAAATCAGACATATCCAATTATATGATAGGGTGGGTAAGAAGAGCAATATTTTTAAAAAAGCAAAAAGCAAATGACTACCCTTCATAAGAGGAAGTTAAGAGGGGGAATCAGCCCGAATTCCATCAGTTCAATCAGCCTTCCACAATCCATCCTACTAGGTATAATTTATGGAACTTGGGATGAATTTACAAATGTCTGAATCTATAACCGATTAAAATGAGTTTCCACTAAATGGGAAATGGAAGTAATTAAATCAGAAAATCAAAAGATCAGAAAAATCTTAATTATAACTCCAACTATTAAAACACCTCAATGTAACAAGTTAATTCAGGTTTTAAGAGGAACAAATAAAAAATAATTAAGTAAGGATGATGATAGCTCTGAGAGTATGTGTGTGAACATTGTGAGTGTGGACATTTTTAAAAAACTAGAAGGTACGCTTCTAAATTCTCCCCATTTTGTATGTGTTCATCTTTCCTTACTTCCACACCCCAAGTGGAGGACCTACCACTTTTATTCCCCAAAGATGCCTGTGGGGCCTCTATTTAAAATACTGATCATGAAAATAAAGCTGACTTTTACCTTACCTTGTACTTTATAGAGCCATGGTGGTGCAGTGGTTAGAATGCAGCATTGCAGACTGACTGCCCCCAGCCAGAAGTTTGATCCTGACTGACTCAAAGTTGACTCAACCTTCCATCTTCCCAAGGTCAGTAAAAGGATGACCCAGATTGTTGGGGGCAATATGCTGACTCTGTAAATTGCCTTATTGAGATTATTGAAAAGCACTGTGAAGCGGTATATAAGTATAAGTGTTCTTGCTATTTACTTTAATAAAAAGACCTTTAAAAGGTTCCACCCAGGAAGCAAAGATATTACACACACTATATCAAAGCAAAGTATTGTACATTCAAAGGATATGTTGTTCATTGTGTTCAAAGTGAAAAGATGCTTCAAAGCAGTAGGCTCTCTTCATCTAGTGAACAAAAAACATGCATAACCCTGGGAGCCTAAATAAAGATGCAGGTTCTTTAATAAGTGTCAACAATGACCACTTCTGCTCCAAAACTCTGCAGGTGTAAAATGCACACATCCTTAATACACACTTATCTAGAAAGGTTACATTGATTACAGACATAGGGACCAATGAGGAAGGTGATGCCTGTTTCTGCTCTAGGGAACGCATCCTTCTTTACCCAGGGAATTGCTTCCCTTGCATTTCAATCTTTTGAGGGTCTTTGACATTCGAGATTGCATAGAGGGGTCTGAAACATGGATATAATATAATTAGGCTTTCATAGAATGGTAACACAATTATTCACTGTCACCCAGGGAACCATCAAATCAGTAGGATCTGCTCTATCAGATGGATAACACTGGCAGCCCATTTAAAATAATTGAATATGGCTGCAGAGTGACAGCTCAAACCAGATGTAATTAGGACTACCAAAGCAAGGCCTGGGTCTTGTTTATTCTTCAACCTTGGCTTGACTATTTTTCCCCACTACCAATGGCATCTTTTAGATGTTGTTTGTGATTGTACAACAAATCCCCACAGAAAACTGTACTCTAAAGGCAGGAACTAATAATCATATCGTTTGTTAAAACTTAACATGCCCCTCCTCCTAACCCCCATCTCATCTATAGGAAATGAAGCATTTCTATTTTAAGGCATATTTTCTGTATTTTGGTTCCACTTGTAATAGGTACGAACTTCAAGGAAGTAAAAAAAGAGAAATTTTTGCAAGCAAACATAACTCAGCCTTTACTAACTGCAAGAAGCTACAAGTTCCAGATTGCGTGGGTCTGCCTGAATTTGGTATTGATTCTGCTAAGTCCATTGTTCATCAAGAGAGCTGGTTGACTCAGTACAGTCATATTTTTCATACCATTGTGAAAAGCGTTTCTATGTTACTTTATGTAAGCTGTAAAGGTTGCCTTGTATTATAAATGGCAGTGCTGATTGCAATACTGACTTCCTGACCTTGCGAGGTTTAAAACATGATTCTTAACCTTCCCTTAATGCTGGATTTGATTTTAGTGAGATCAGATTACAGGTCAAAGGCTAGTACCACCGGCTAGCTCTCCTGGGAAAAGATTCAAAAACGATTGTGCATGCTGTTAGAAGTTAACATTGGTAGGAATAATTGTTGTATTTACCATAGATCCTACCTTTCACCTAAAAGCCTTAAATCCAGGCACATGATATTCTCTACTTCCACCTCTATTTTATCCTCAGATGCCTTTCACTAGTTCTCGGTTTTAGGTCTCTAGATGAGTCAAGGCTTGAATCCCAGTTTCCAGAACTCTAAACCCAAAAGTTTCATTTTCAGAGAGACTTCATTTGATAATCATTCCACAGGGAGTTGCCCACTTTATTAAAGGACAGGGTGATAATTGTTGTGGCCTGTAGGCTGCCAACTCCTCCAGCAGCCGAATGAGAGGAGGAGGAGGTGTGGGAGTTACGGTGAGCATCAAGGCAACCTGAGAGCTCCAAGGGGGAAAAGAGAGAGAGAGAGAGAGAGGGAGGGAGGGAGAGAGAGAGAGAGAGAGAGGGAGGGAGAGAG
>BHFT01016020.1:0-28393 GCA_004320025.1 Laticauda laticaudata | reverse complement strand
CTTTCAAGCAGTTGTCTGTATCCTTGCACCAGAGCTCTCCCAGAGGGAAAATTTGAACCCTCAGAGAAAGATACTTTCAGCCTTTCTACAGTACCTTGAAGTCCATTCTCAGAAGATTTGAAGATTGGCTGTTTAACATAAATACAAGAAAACAGCCTCCCTGAAGGATTTTGCAAAACAGTTTTTTTTTTCTTTTGAAATCAACTGTAACTTAAACAGACTATTAATTGTTGTCCAGAATCTTCAAAATTTGATGACCTGGAGTGTATCAAAAATATAACAAAAACCAAAACGTAAATAAAGATCCTTTAATGCCTTCAGCTTGGCTTCACCGTTTAATTGTTCATTAAACAATTGAATTAATGAATCTTCAATAGTTTGAAGATTAAACTATTTTCAAAATAACATTCCAAACGAAAGAAACACAGTTCAAATTCGAAAAGCAGATAACAAAGCAAAAACCAAAAACAAACCTCACTGAAGAAAATTCCACAGCAGACCAGGATAAATAATTACAAACTTCAGGAAGATAACCAGGTATAGTCCTTTAGAAGAACACCAACCATTTGTCTCCAGCATTTGTTAGCACACAGGTCCAAACTCTTATGCAGATCTCACACCTGCAACCCTCACACCTGCAACCCCTCCAGAGTAGACCATGATTTTCTCTGATCCTCTCCTCCCTGTGTGCCCTAGGATGGATAGGGGATGGGCCTGGGGCCTCCTCTGACTGCTCAACCAGCCTCTGCCCTTCCCCAGTCTCCTCCACCACCTCTGGAGCCACACTTCCACTCGTTGTCCTCTTCCTCAGAGTCAGTCTCCACAAGGGGCATGACAGAACCTGGACCATCTGTCAGCCCTCAGATGGAGAGTCAACAGCCCCCAGATCTGGAGGTGGCTGATGAGGAAGAGGAGAAACAATTGGGTCCAGTGCCTGACGTGCGGATGCACAGAAGGCAGAAAAGAGGAGAGCAGTCGAAATCTGTGGGTCGGTCCTGGGGATGAAAGACCCACTGCTGCTCACGAAGCCCCACCCTAGCTCTGGGGATAAAAGGCAGGGGGTGGAGATGAATAGATGTGGCAGACAACAATTCATCTCCCTGCCGGATAAACTTGTTAGCCTGCAGTGAGAGACAAACTTTGCCAAGGCTGCTGGCGCTCCCAATAAAGGAATCTTTGAGTTAACTTCAGAGGGTTTGTCGTGTTTTGGGAGCTGGGTCAGAACAATAATGATGATACAGAACTGAAAAACCAAGGCCTTGGGGGCAAGATTTAGGTTAAATTGGCTTTTAAATAATAAAAAAGAAAGAAAGCACTGAAAAGAACCAAAGGATTGCACTGTACAAAGAACAGAGATCTATCTTCATCTATCCCTGGTCATTGAAGCTGAAGCCAACTCGATTCTCTCTGCCAAACTTCTAAAACTTGGAGTGTCAGCTTTGTACTTGAAAAGACCCGGATCTCTAGACACAAGAGTTTTTCTGTTTTTCTATTAGCATGTAATGAATGTTTATGAAGCCTGAAGAGCATGCCAAAATGGAAAGTATCTCCCTGCTTGTCTGAGATATAGATCTATGCTATTATCAGTCATTGCAGTTGTAGCACATCTCTTTCCTTATTTGACTTGTAAAAAAAAAAGCAGTTATTTTTGTATCCAGCTGAACCATCCATCATTGTGCATCAACCAGTTAAATTCTACTTCATGATTTTATAAGCAAACCCTGCTGTTTTTAATTCATTGTATTTACTACAGGGGAAAAAATAGAATGCCAATGGTAATGATTCATTCCATTCTGTGTGATTGCTTTAGCAGATGGCAAATAACATTATTAATTGTTAGAGTTATTATTTTAATTACTTTTAAAACAAATGTCGATTATAGATGATCAGATATGTATGCCCAAGAGAAATGTATACCCAAGAAACAATTAAACTCAGATTGGGTTCAGTTTGGCTCAGACATAGAAATTTGCACCTTGAATCTTCAAGAATGATCCATTCTACTCAGCTGTTCAAATCAATTATTATTTTTTGGAGTTAAGTGAAAATGCTTTCTATTCTCTATCTGATGAATTTGCTCAACTGATTGTTTTAAGGTGACAATCTAAGGATCTATTTTTTTCTGGTTAATATGCACTTATGGACCCTGTTTTTCTAAGAGCTTTTTCTGCAGTGGTCCTAGCTCTATGGAATAGGCTCTGTTTGGAAATTAGAATGGCCCAACCCTGTTAGCCTTTTGTGAGGCCCTAAAAACTTGGTTAAAGGCAGAGGTGGTATTCAACCAGTTCTCACCTACCCAGGTGAACCGGTAGCAGTTATTTGGCATGGGTCACCAAACCAGTGGCAATCCCTGGCTGGCCATGCCCCCAACCTGGTTGACTGGTCACTCACTTGCAATCGCTCTCCTGGCTTTCCGTTCCCCATGTCCTCTTTCTCCCCGGGGAAAAGGAAGAAAGGCATGGACGCTGCTGCAAGAATCGCTTTCCCTTTGTGAGTTAAAGTGTCTGGAGTGAGAAGGAGTGGGTCTGACAGAGGGGGTGGAGGAATCCACTCAAGCCTTGGAGAAATTTAAAGGAGCTGTTTCCAAAATGCTTGTCTGTTAAATGCTCTGTGTGTGTATGTGTGTGTGTGTGTGTATGAGAGAGAAAGAGAAAGAAAGAAAGAAAGAAAGAAAGAAAGAAAGAAAGAAAGAAAGAAAGAAAGAAAGAAAGAAAGAAAGAAAGAAAGAAGAAGAAGAAGAAGAGAGAAGTAGAGAAGAAAGAAAAAAAAATAGGAAGAAGAGGAGAGATAAAACTCTGTGCTATTATTTTAAATTGTTCCATTATTTATCATGTTAATATTTTTACACTGTCCCTACACCTAGGAGTGATTTTTCTGCCTTTCTTTTGCCCAGGGCTACCACATATTTCTCGGGATTTACATGCATTCAATGTCAATAATTCAGAGCATTAAATACACATGTGTTTAACAAGAGTTGAAAGGGACCTTGGAGGTCTTCTAGTCCAACCCTCACCTCATGCAAGAAACTGAGGATGCCAAACTCTGAGTAAAATCCTGGGAAAGGTTTCAGAATAATACTTAGAAGGGGACTTGGGGTGAACCCTATACCATTTCAGAGAAATGGCTGTCCAGTCTTTTCTAAAAACTTCCAATGATTGAGCACCCAGAACTTCTGGAGACAGGCAGTTCCACTGGTGAATTGTTCTCACTGTCCGGAAGTTTCTCCTTAGTTTTAGATTGCTTCTCTCTGTTCAGTTTCCATCCATTGCTTCTTGTTTGCATTCTGCTTCTTGGAAAATACATTTGTCCCCCTTTCTTTGTGGCAGCCCCTTAAAAGCCTGTTGCCTATCAACTTTTGAGTAAAGCATTTCCTTCCTTTCATGGTCCACGAAAGTACATCTATAGTATGCAGATAATAAAGTCAAAAAAGGTGACAGGGTGAACACATTTTTACAGAACTATAGATAAGTTGAGGCTGGGTGACAAGGAATGGCTGGGAGGGGAGGGGCCAGGTGAGGCAACCCTTGATGTAAGTGACATTGAGTTGGCCATACCCACCCAGTCACATGACCACCAAGCACACCCACCCAGTCACATGACCACAAGCTATACCCACCAAATAAGCCACAACCACAGAACCGGTAGTAAAAAAATTTGAATTCCACCATTGGTTAAAGGTAAAGGTTTCCCTCGCACGTACGTGCTAGTCATTTCTGATTCTAGGGGGCAGTGCTCATCTCCGTTACAAAGCCAAAGAACCAGCGCTGTTCGAAGACGTCTCCATGGTCATGTAGCCAGCATGACTAAACACTGAAGGTAGACAGAACGCTGTTACCTTCCCACCAAAGTGGTCCCTCTTTTTCTACTTGCATTTTTTACATGCTTTCAAACTGCTAGGTTGGCAGAAGCTGGAACAAATAATGGGAGCTCACTCTGTTAGGTGGTGCTAGGGATTTGAACTGCCAACTGCTGACCTTTCTGATCGACAAGCTCAGCATCTTAGTCACTGACCCACTGCGTCCCTTTTAAAAACTTGGTTAGAGGGCACTAAATGTGTTAAGGGCCCTGTGTCCTGGCTGTATTGCCAACTGGCCAAATATCTTGCTCCTGTATATATTAAATCTATTTATTATAGCTTTATTATTTATTATTACATTTATTATATTTATAAACAAGGCAGCAAACATATCTAATGCTCCTTCTCCCTCCTATTTTCCCCATAACAACAACCCTGTGAGGTGAGCTGGGCTGAGAAAGAGTGACTGGCCCAAGGTCCCCCTGCTGGCTTTTGTGGCTAAGGCAGGACTTGAACTGCTTGGATGGGGGGGTTGGACTAGGTGACCTACAAAGTCCCTTCCAACTCTGTTAATCTAATCTAATCTAATCATAATCCACTGCTTTCTAGCCTGGTGCCTTAACCACTAAACCAAACTGACCCAAACTGTATACAATCCACATTCTCCCATTAGTCTTGGCCCCACAAATTTGAAGTTGTTATCAGAAACAACTGAGAACCAAAGTTTGGGTGTAATGCTTTTCACATACAGTGCTGATCTTCTGGAAGGATTTTCCAGATGAAAAGTGTCCGGCTCCCACTTTGACTTCAGGAAGCACTGAAAACTGATTTTGAATATTTATGGCTGCTAGATTACAGTGCCATGTTGGAGGTTTTATGACACAGAAATAGCACTTAGACTTACATACCGCTTTCTAGTGCTTTACAGCCCTATACAGACATGCTATATGTTTGCTGTGAAGTTCATCATTTATCTTAAGTGACATGGATTTCTGAGCTACTAAGAGTTCTTTGGGATTGTGGGGGTATATAAACCAACCAAGAAATACATTTGCTTATAGTTGAAACATTATCTCTTTATTATAATAACACTATAACTTTTCACATATACAGAAAAAAAATGCTTAGGTAAATGTGGAGATAATTTTTCCTTATGATTTTCTATTTATTACACTTATAGACATACTTCTCTTCATGGTAAATAAGACATACTTCCTCCCAAATTATTATTCTAAATCTTATTCCTGTTTATAATGCCGGCTCCCCTTCAGCTTCTGTCCCAAACTAACATGCATATTGAAAGTTCATTTCCATTTTCAGAGCATTTTAAGGGCCTTTGCACAAGAGTTCAATTAATTCAGTGAAGTGGGTTCATGCTAGCAAAGTTTTTTCTCTACTTTCTTTGAGCGATAATGGCCAAATGCACACTGAAGTGGAGCCCAGAAAATGGAAGTTACGTCTGAATACCCAGGGGAGAAGCCCCCCCATCCCCCAAAAAACCTTGGACAAATAGAACTTTAGGTTTCATAATACCCACCAGGGCTTGAAAATTCACCTTAGATTTACTAGTATCCTGTGGAGACCTTTTAAATTCTGTAAAACGTCTGCCCCAGGTAAAAATTGCCAGCACTTTAGAACAAAGATTTTGTAAATGGTAGTTTATAATGCACACTGGATTTGAAAAGCAATTTTTTTTCCTTGTCAGGAAGATAAGACTTATTAAGATAGCATACCTCCTTGGAGGCAGTACCTTTATTTTTACCATAATATAAGTATTGTCCCAGTTCTATTCTGAAATAGGTGTGAGATAGTAGAAAATAGATACAGATTGTCTGATTTACAAAAAAAAAAAAGACACACCAGCGTGACTTACCTGACAATTTGACTGCTTCAAAATATGGATGTGTGGAGTAATGCAAAATCATCATGAACCATCCCAAAACAAAAGGGGAAAAAATGTATAAAAGAAACCAACTCCCAAATTTCCACACAATGGCAAGTCAATAAGATAGGTTAGCTAAGGGGGAATGGTTGTATCCAAGAAACGAAACAAGCTTCATGAAATCAAAATGGGACTTGACTATTTTCCATTTATATCCAGCAAGGCACCCTTTACTGACTCCACCACACTGGCTAACAGTCACACAGAGGGTCCTTGACTTACAACCACAACTGGGATCTGAATGTCTGTTACTCAAAATGATTTGGTCATTAAGGGAAACATCACATGACCATCTCCAATTTTATGACCTTTTTTGGTGAATCCATTAAGCAAATCATGTGGTCATTAAGCGAATCACCCAGTTAAGCAAATTTGACTTCTCCCATTGACTTTGCTTGTCGGAAGACAGCTGAGAAGGTCATAGATGGCAATCACATCATTCCAGGACACTGAAAACATCATATAAATACATTCCTGTTAGCAAATACCTGAATTATGATTGTGTGACTGCGGGGATGCTACGACAGTTGTAAATGTGAAAACCAAACATAAGTCTTTTTTTTTCAGCACTATCTTAACTCCAAACCATCACTAAATGAATGGTTGCAAGTCAAAGACTACCTGTACAAAATACGGAGGCTAAAGGGAAAAGACCTCAGCGTGGGACTGTGTTAGGAATGTAAGTCACCTAACAGCTATTTGGGTTGGACAATATATAAAGGCCCTGTCACACTGCCCAACGGATGCAAAACATTTGTAAAAAGGACACAGCGGACGAGAAAAATGTTCCGCATCCGTTGTTATCGCGCTCTCAAAAGGCGCCAATACAAAAAATTTGCACATAAACAGGCGGATAAATCATGGAAAGGAACGGACGGGGGAGAGACGCAGAGAAGATGGAAACGGATGCGGAATGGAAGCCCAGTGGATGGAAGCAGATGGGACAGATGGCACCATCCGCAGGCTCCGGGGGCCTCAGCAAAGTGGACGCAGAACGGAACAGTGGATGACAGCGGATGACAGCGGCATGAAGTGGATGCAGAGCGGAAAGCCTAGCGGATGCACAGCCAGAAGCCTAACGGATGCTAGAGTTAACTATGCGCATTGGCGGGGGATGCATTGCTAGGCTGGCCCGCGGATATCAAGGGAAGCCATGCGTCAGAGCAGGTCATCAATTCAGAGGAAAGCAACCTGCTGCCGGGGGGACGATTGACAGCCTTGGCCTGCCCTGCCTGCCATGGCCTGCCTGCAAGCCATTGCTGCATAGCCTTGCTTGCCAGCACTTGCTGCGGCCCATCTCGCCTGCCAGCCTTTGCTGTCTGCCTGCCTGAGCCAGCCTTGCTGCCAGCCGTCTGCCTGCCAGCCTTGGTGCCTGCCTGCCTGCCAGCCTTGGTTCTTGCCCGGCCTGCGAGCTGGTGCACAGCCTTCCTGCAAGCCTGGTGCCTGCTGCCCAGTGCCCAGTCTTCCTGCAAGCCTTGGTGCCTGCCTACCTGCCCAGCCTTCCTGCCAGCTTTGGTTCCTGGCCAGCCTCCTGCCACAGCCAGCAACCCCAACAACCATGGGGAAGAACAAAAAGCCTCAGTCCATCTGCTGCCAGCCTGGCACAGAGGGCACAGGGCCCACCCATCCGCACCCCCTGGCCCTCACTTCTGGTTCTTGCTGGGGCTTCATAGCACGGCTCGCTCTGCTGGGCTGGAGCTTTTGCTGCTGTCTGCTTGGTGAGGAGCTGATGATGTGGGGGATCAGACAAGCACTCCACGCACAGCCCACCTCACAGCACCTGGACCCTTCACCCTGAGACTGAACGACCAAGAGGAGTGCCAGAGACTCATTTTTGTTTTTATATGCTTCTTTGTTAATAAAGATCTATCTTTGATTCACACACTTGCTTCATTTCTCTTTTTAATAAGTCTCAGTGAAACTTTTTAGAAATGGTTTAAGCCTTTGCAGGCTTGAGGGGATGGTAAGATTAGAGTGGGAAGGGCAGGGATACCTGTGGGATGTGTAATAGCTGTGGGATGGGTAAGGATAGCAGTTGGGATGGCAAGGGATACCTTTGGGATGGGTAATAGCTGTGGGATAGATAACCTCCAGTGCAAGCATAGTCGGGACTGTAATGGTCCAACCCTCCCAGGTGCACACCGTATTGGCCCTTTATTATCCAATATAATGTAATCAATCAATCCACACATGTCAACATAAACACAACTCTTTATTAATGCCCTGTTTCATTGTAGGGCCACTCAAACGCATACATGGCACAACCTCATCAGGTTATGCCCCAGGCTCAAGGAACGCATCCATTAACCATCTATCATCCTGTCTTGCCACTCCACGGCTTCCAGCTGGGGAGTTGCACATGTCTCAGGAGGTTGCGCTGCTTCTTCCCTCTCATGTGAGGCTTCTGTTGTGGCCTTGACTCCTCAGTGTCTATCAGGTTTTCGGCCTTGCCTCCATTTCACCCAGGCGCCCATGTGCCCTTGCCTTGTTGGAAGGTCCACGAGCCTGCTTCTGCAACACTGAGTAGCGGTAGTGCGCATGAGATTGTGCAGGATGCAGCAGAGCTTCCATGATCCTCCTCACGGTCCTCTGGGTGATGCTGCATGGTGGTGAGAAGTACCTGGAACCTGTTGCACTAGGATGCCAAAGATGTTCTCCAACCACGCCACCCTTGCCTGGGACAGCCTGTAAAAGTTGAAGATCCTGCCTCTTCACTGGGTGAGGCATTTGGAGGTGTTGGGCTTTATGGAGGTAGGTTTGTGAGGGAGAAGGCGTCATCCCCAACGATGAAGTAAGGTACATCTTGCCGTGTCGTTGGCAGGGTTCTGGATCTGGAAGCCCACAGATGAAGTTGCGTTCGCAGCCTCCTCCTTGAGGTGACTGGCGTTGTATACCTGGGCATCTGAAGATAGAGCCGTTGCCTGAAGCATCGATGTACATGAACTTGTAGTCAGCATCGGACCATGGCGAAGAGGATAATGCTGGAAGAAGCCCTTTGGTAGTTGAAATAAGTGGATCCTGACTTGGTGGCGCTTTGGCAGGCCACGTGCTGGCCACCTAAGGGGGGGGGGGGGGGGGTGGCTCCAAACGGTGGTATGGGAAGTTCCACATCTGTTACCAATGCTCTGAAACTTTCCTTCCATCCTTCTTCAGTGGCACAGGGGAGAGAGCTCCTCCATGTATTCTTCGATGATGGCCTGCACCAACTTCTCTGACCACAAATGCTGATGGTGTTGTGTGGCAACCCTCCAGCCGTACTGCATGCTTGGTGTACGTGGTCACCTGAGGCCAAGGTGGCGCAGAAGTCGTGCCACCTTGGAGCCGCAGGTTCCAAGGCTGGGCCAGAAGTTGGTGTTTTGCCTTGGTCAACCTGGTTGGCAGCCGCTGCACAAACTTCGTAAACATGACTGGAGGCATCCTCATGAAATTCTGGAATGCACACGTAGGTACCTACAAAATGAAACAAAAAGCAGAAAAAATAAAAGTAAAGTAAAAAATTGTTAGAAAATAACGCAGACTCGAATAGTAGAAGCAGCAATCGAGTGTCTTCGTTCCTGAGCCTCCACCATCAGCCTTTGTATTAACAATCCGTATTCTGCTCTTCTGGCGCCTCCATCTTCTGGACCAGTAACGCTTTTGGCCGCCTCCTTTTCTTCCCGTCGTAGAGTTTCACAGAAGCCTGTAGATGGACTTCGCACTGTTTGCAGAAGGATGGTGGCTTGCCAAAAGGACTTTGTTACGATCCCACAGTGGACATTGACTGGATGCTGTGGAAGAGGAAGAGTCCAGATGAAGGCTGCAAGAAGGTCCTGCATCTCAGGCTGCTGGTCTGACAGTGAGAATGGGCAGGTGAGTTGCTCCCACCCTTTATATGGGCCAGTATAGGTTTTCCCCTAAGGTGTCACCTTTGCATCCTCTAGACAGATCCTTAAATATCCTGAGATAGGTCCCGCTCTTGCGAAACGTTTTTTTCCATTTTAAATGCTTTTGTTTCCATCTGCATCCGGCTAGGCAATCCCTTCTTGCACTCCGTTCCAGGTCCGTTCCCGTCTTTTTCCCCTCGCCTGCATACCGTTACGCGCTGGAGCGGATGGAGTTGCGCGGATGCGCAGCGATGCTAACCAGATAATAGCGGATGCTAACGGATGCAGAACGGAATGCCTCGCGGATGCCTAGCCGGATGCCGAAGATGGATTGCATTGGAAACATATTTCCGTCTTCAAAGTTTTGAGCAGTTCATTAATACTTTCTGAGGCAGATAAACGTCATAAACGGATGCTGGATGGATAGAGAAGGAATGAAAAACGGAGCAGTGAGTACAAGAACGGATGCATCACATTAATCAAACGGATGACAAAGTGTTTTTTTCTTCATTTTTACATCTCTTTCCGCATCAGTTGGTGCACAGTGTGACAGGGGCCTTAAACAGGATTAGACATTTTATACTGTAATCTTTTAAAGAAAAAATGGCAAAACTGTAGTTGGATGTGGTTTCTCAAACAGCAATAAGATGGAGGCCAGAAACCTAGGTTGTCTTAGTCCTTTAGTCTCAGAAGAGAGTGTGAGTAAAGTCTCTGTTTCCTTCTGTTGGAAAGTAAATTGCTGTCCTCATTTCTTCCTAATTGCCTGCTATTTCTGATTTTTGATGTGAGTCTGATACTAATCTGTTTATGATACGGAATTTGATATTGGATTATTCCCTGGACTAAAACTGGACTGATTAGCCTGGTGAATGACTTTGGACTGCCATATTTTGACACTTTGCTTAACTTTTATGGAAAGTAAAAAAACCTACATTTACTAATACAGTGGTATCTGTGTACTGTGTTGTTGTATTATTCAAACACTACTCTCAAATACGTCTCCCTGTATGCGCTCATTCTCCTAACGGGGAATTACCTCAATAGACTGCATCTTCCAAGCTTGGCTAACCTAAACCATTAAGCACACCAGTCCTAATTATGCCTCAGATGGAGTCCTAATTTGGAAGTTCATGGTTGTCGGTAAAAGTGGGATGTTGAAACAACACCCCAGAAGGCAGCAGGGGCAAGCCATTACTATATTGAGCCAAAAAGACTGCATGGAAGTGTCCATAAGAATCAATTTGAGGCATGTGACAGGAATAGAGAGTGGGGTTAGATGCTTATACACCAGAGACAAATTCCATGTATGTCCAATCACATTTGGCTGATAAGAATTCTGTTCTGTTGTTTTTAAATTGATGAAAGATGTTAGCTATATATGTAAAATGTGGAATGAGAAATGGGTAGTTGTCATATACACTTTGCAAGCTTCTTTATTGCATTATGCACCTCTCTGTCTCTCTCTGTCTGTGTGTGTGTGTCTCTCTCTCTCCCCCTCCCTCCCTCCCACCCACCCTCCCTCTTTCTGCCTTTTTAAGAAATACTTCAGATGAGCTCCTAGACTCAAGTGGGTCACAGAAAGACTTACCGGGCCAGGTAATTTCATCATCTTGTCACAGAAGCACATCACATAAAATAACACTTTAGTCTAGAAAATGAGTGATGATAAGGCATCAGCATCTCCCTGTGGAATAGCCTTCTTTTTCATGTGCACATAAAATATGTTCTAAATTATCAGCTTCAGGCTGTCTGTCCTTTAGTATAAGCCACTTCTCCATCTTTACTTTGTTCCGGCAGTTGGTGAGTTTTATCAGAAGAAAAACAGTTTAAAGAGTGGGAGCTTGAGGGCAGAGATCTCTCCAGCTGTTCCTGCTGTGGCTCTGATATTTCACTCAAGCGTCTGTGTCTGGAGAATTTGGTAACAGTCCTACCAACAACACAGGAGCTGCTTCGCACATGTCTAGCTTAGTTCTAAGAAGTAAATCCACTTGAATTCACTGGATTTTTAAGTGAACATTGTATATCAATTGGTCCTAAATGCTTAGTTGGTACTGTGTTCCTCCCCAGTGGGTGGGGAAGTGGCCTCCAACTGGTTGCTACCCACTCCAACTTTTAGTAAGCGATAAATTTGCCAGTTTTCATCAGTGGCAAATTCTTATTATGAACTTCTTTCCATCATTCCTGCCCTGATCATCTCCCATATGAACTGTTGCAATGTACACTACATGAGGTTACCATTGAAGACTATACAGAAGTTACTACTGGTGTGGAATACAGCAGCATAAGCCATTTCAGACACCCTAAAGAGGGTACATGTAATACCTTTGCTAAGCAAGCTGCTTTGGGTACCAGTCTGCTTCTGGATCTAATTCAAGGTGAGGGTTATCAGCTTTAAAGCCTTCACAGCATGGAACCAGGCTACCTGAGGAATCGTATTATCCCTATTTTATCAACTCATTCCACCTGATCAAACAGCAGACTCTGTCAGCTAAACAGTTTTGATTGGCAGGGTCTAGGAAAAGAGTTTTTGCAGTTGCCCCTACCCTGCTCTCAGAGGTCAGCTCCCTCACCTCCTACCTTCCAAAAAAGCATATCATATCATGGACAGAGAAGCATCAAGATATGACTTTGCCAACTAGTATGGGGACTGAAGAGTGGCATGCAACCCTCATAGTGGCTTAAGGGTGCTTCCATTACCTTTTAAAACTTTTTTAAAAAACTTCTGTAATTCTTAACTGTTTAACTACTTTAATACTATTTTAACTATGTCACTTTTTGTGGATTATATTTGTAGAGTCCCCAGAGTCATTTAGGTGAGATGGGTGGTGTAGAAATTTGATGAATGAATGAATGAATGAATTGCTAAAACAAGTAGAGATGATAGAACCTACCCAATCTTGGCTGATCTTCAAAGAACTAAGAAGGGTCAAAATGGATTAATATCAAACTCCTGAATATAACACCCCTGGGGAGCGGGGGGGAGAACAGAAGAAGGCAACAGTAAGCCACTTCAGTATTGTCACCAATATATGAACATGGGCATGTAGCTTCAGCCTGATTTAAGGGAATCTTTCTTTTTTTGTTCTTTCTTTTTCTGGAATCCTGGAATTTTAATCAGACACAGCATGAAGAAAATGGTAGAATGCTATTATCACTTTATTTTGGTTTTTTTTAGCTTGTATTTTTAACATTTTTATATTTACATACATTGAAGGATATCTCCATCCATCCATCTCCCTCCAACCTCATTCCTTTTACTATATCATGGACAGAATAATCTAAGCTGCAGTCTTGGTGTCCTTCAGACTTACAAGCTCAATAACCTTCTAGGCCACACTGGTGGAGCCCAAGAGGAAGATGGATGCTTCTCTGTCCCTTCTTAGCATAAAAGAATAAGAGAATGGGGATCATAACTTTCTTCACAAATGAGAATTTTATGATGTGAAACGGAATTTGGCATATCCATTTTCCAAAATGCTGTAGCAATAGAATGGGAAACAGTAGCAGAGTTAAATTTTCCAGTTATAAGACTTGTAAGTAAATTGATTAGAATGAAAAAGATGTCAGCTTTCCAAATAATATGTCCCCTGATATAAAATCCAAGGCACCCATCTTTCTTAAGAGTCTGTTTATTAGGAACATATCAAATTGGCAAGGCCTTTGTATAATTCCAACTCTGGTCAGATTCTTGAATTACACCTAGTAACAAGCAAAAGTTTGAAACTTCCTCCCAGAGTCACAATCTCCAATCAATTCTCAGTCCATCAATCCAGTGATTCCAAACTCCACCTTCCTCCAGCTGCAGGCATCTTCTCTCTTCCCATGGGAAAGAATGCCACCTAGACATAGCGTTCCCCCTTTATCTCTATAACCCCCCTTTCAACAGCTAGAAAGTGGTGAGCCTGGGATACCATTAAATTCCTTTGCAGAAAGCTTAAAGGAAACTAAAAAAAGAATAGACAAAAGCTACAATAAAATATGGCAACACATATGTAATTTTCAGGGTCAACAAAAGAAATGATAGAGAAACTAACATACAATGAAAACAGGATAGCCTTCTGAAACATATTCAAAACATCTGTTTCCAGTTGAAAGTTGGATTGTTAATGGTCAACCAAGAAATACTCCAACAGGTTTTCTACCTGTTCTCATTCAAGCTGATGAAAAAGGGTGTGCTTATGTGGGCGAAGTATGTTATTAAATCTATTATGAGATGATCCAGAGACAAGGATGACTGTCCAATCTCACTGCACAACTCTCTGTCTAATTGTATGTAGCATTTCTGGCTTCCCAGATTTCAACAAATCCGATGCAATGAGACCACAATGGGCTTTTTCAGAGACATTATTGGTGACCTCTATCTGGAATTCTGCCTTTGAACAGTTCTTGAAGAGTTCCCAAGGCAAAAATTCAAAGAAATCTTCCAACCAAGTTCTATGCCCAGAGACCCATTGGAGAATTTCAAAGCCACATCTAAACTTCTGTAGTTCATACAGTCATTCTACCTGAAGTTAGGGGAATAAAATGCCATCTCTCATTGGGAAAAAAATAGAGTCACACTGAAGGCAAAGCAAGGTCAGACAATCTGATCAGGATGGCAATTAAAACACCACACTAGGGTTGGGAAGACCCAGGTTCAAATCTCCAATCAATCATAAATTTCCTGAGTAACTTGGATCAGTCACAATCTTGCAAGCTAACTTAACTCACAGAATGGATTGGAAAATAATATGATTGAGGGAGGAATGGAAGGAATGTAATAAATGAAACTCAGAATTCAAAATCCAGGGATGTTCCACCTATCTTTCATATGCAACATGCTGAACAGACTCATCAACTTTCTAACTAAGTTGCCTTTGACATTTCTCCTATTTATCTAACAGAAGATGTTAACTTTCCTTAAGACTAAAGGACAAATGCTTCCATTCCATTTGTTGAAGTTAAAAAAAATAGAAGATAAGCTTTTTTAAAAAAATGAAATTCTGTAATTAATGAATTCAGTGTTCATTTTCTGTCCTATTAAAGAGGGAAGGGCACTGAAATTTATATCTCCTTGTTTGTATCCAGGCTGAGGCACCTTTTAAGGTGCCATTAGAGCAATTAAAGCACAAAGCTGGAACAAAATAAAAAAAGTGGAACAAATATATACCCAAGGGGAACTTTTCCGATTCCCACCTCCCTCACCAAACAATGGGAAGAGAAAAAAATGTTGTCTCAATTACTAGCATAGGTCACCTCCAATGCTTTTTCACAGAATCTTATTTTTTATGCATAGTTCTCTGACAGAACAGTTCATTTTTCCCCCTTAAGGATAAGAAACAAAAGTCTCCCATTTCCCACAGCTCATTCATAATGTTGAGAGAGGCAGAATATTACAGACAAAACCACTAATCTCAGAAGAAACCGTGGCTGTGGAGGCACATACACACACACATATACAAAGATGACCAGAGATTTACTCATCCCACCCACATTAGGCCATTAAGAGACTGACTAGGATCCATGAGCATACATGCAGGTCCAGTCAGGCTTTTATTGATTAAACTATTTCCTATGGAAAGTAAACTATAGTAACCCACTCTGTTTTCTGAAAGAATTAAACAGCAAAATCACCATTTTTCAGATGGCCCTTTTCTCTTTAGTCTAGGAACACAAGTCGAGGTGAAATCCTGGCACCATTTTGGTTGTAATGAAGGGAGCTGGACCAAGGATACAAGAGTTTTGAGGGAACAAAAGATTAAAAACACTTTTTTATTATTTATTAAGAAAAAATACACGGTCACCCAACACACCTAAAGAGATTTTGTGCAGCTTACAGAAATAAAAAAAAAACATACAAAACCCAATAAACTCCCCCCTCCCCCACCCTGGGTGACAACAATCAAACCAACAACTTAAAAAGTAATTAAACAAATTGAAAGGGCTTATTTGAGAGTTTTCTTATTCTGAACCTTTTCCTGGTGCCTTGATATGTATTCAAAGGGTATGTATTCAAAGGGAACTGGGATGATGAAAGACTTTGCTTATGCAGATTGTGTTGGTCTTCTTTGTCAGCCACATAAACAAACACATTGGACAGAATACAACTATTGTTCCAATTGCTTGTAGTGACTTTTGTCATCTCACAGGTACATTATTCATTCTGCCCTAATAACAAGTTAAAAAAAATTAGTAAAACACCAGTTCAGGTCCATATTTTTTTTAACCATAAAATTTTCTACCAGAAATTCTTGTTGGACTTATCACTGTGAATTTCAAGATCACTCAGTTATTAGAAACTGACTTAATATTGATCTTACCTCTCCTTTCTTTGTCTTGACAAAAATTTTAAATTGTAAAAAGATTATTCTTATATCTTCTCTCTCTGTTATCTATTATCTCTATCTATCTACAGTATCTGTCTGTCTGTCTGTCTGTCATCTTCCTATCTCCCTATATGCCTTTATCAATCATCTATTGCTGGTTGTCCATGGTTTATTTGCCTGTAGGCTGCTTTATTTACCTTTTTTTTCTTATTCAGTTCAATATATGGAGTACTGATGGATTTTTATTTGTGAGGGTTCTGTTTTGTTTTTTTGAAATATCAGGTATTAAGGATATGAGACCAATCTAGAAAAATATATCATTTTCATCATACTGATAGATGAGGTTTTGAAAAGCAATTACAGGTGCCTAGTACAATCAAATGCATGTTTATGTTCTTTATTAGAAAGAAAAATTCACGGAGGTGTACAGAAATCATACAAAGGATAATGTCAGGAAGAAAGGAACTTGTCATTAAGATTAGGCTATTATGCCTGCTAGCTAGCAAGCAGTGGGAGCCTTAGAATGTTCTTGACCACTTCATCATACCAAAAAGAAACAATCTAGTCACAATTTAATGCATGACTTGTTACTGCATCTTAATAATTATCTTGCAACATAAATACCTAAAGATACAAGGAAAGAATACAAGAAAGTAAGGACTGTGGGAAGTTACCACCCATCCCTCTCCTAGAAAATTGAAATACCCCAGGAAATATTAAAAAGGCAGAATATTTCCCCTAAAAAGAGGAGAAACTCAGAAGCAGAAACTCAGCCCCGTCCACCTTTGCTGATGGGCCATTACTCTGGCCTAGGCCAGCCTATTCTACATAACAAAGATCTCCAGGTAGAGCTCTTGGAATTGCCCAAAGCTCTTTCATTACATCATCCAGCAAGACTCAACCAAGCCTTGGACTCAGGACAGCCTACAGCCCCTGCATGGCCCCATGGGAGTCTGACAACCAATCAGAATACAAACTCAAATTCAAATCCCAACAGAGGGTATAAAACCCTGGCACTCTCAGTATATCAGCCCTTCTTCTTTTCCTTCACCCAACATCTTGAAGTATGTGATCATCCTTTTCACTTTGGAGCTCCAAGCCATGTGGCTTGGAGCTCCAAAGTGGAAAGGATGATCTTTCCAAACAGCCTCCATGTTTCCAGTGTTTTTTTCCCCACTTGGAACTGAACCTAGAAGGATAATTCTTCCAGCAGCACAAATGTCAATAAGCATTTCATGAGTAAAATGTTGCAGTTGCAATATTCTTTGTGCCTTCTGTCGAAGTTTGTGAATTTCAGGTATAGTTTACTACAGTTCGCCTGTAGCAAATTCTGATTAGGGAGCCATCCTTGGCTCACTGCTTGCAAAAGAAAGAGGGAGAGAGTTTGAGGACCATAGTACAACTTGGGACAAGTATGATCAAACATGAACTGGAAACCCCACTTATAAAATCTAGAATTTGCAAAAAAAAAAAAAAANCTTATAAAATCTAGAATTTGCAAAAAAAAAAAAAAACCAACAACAAATGACTGCTGCTTTTAGTTGGAATACTAAAGCTATTACTAGAGCATTCTGCCTTAGCAGGTGGCTTGTTGAAATCCTGCCTGTCGTGTTATCAAACTTTCTCTCGCATTTTACAAAATTGGAGAGGTAAGTATGCATTTCTTATAGTTGGCTTCATGTTACTCCCTTCATGATCTATTGTTAAAAGTTTTTCTTAGCTCACTGCATGCTGTAGGCTGCATTCATTCTGAATTTGCAAGCATCTTTTTAAGTCCACCAGCAGAAGGCCTCATCTGTGAGTTGCTTTCATGCCACAGAGGTCTCCTATTCCCAATTCAATGAATATGCTTTCCTCTCCCATTATTTTTCCCCTACTGAGGAGACATTTTCCCTTTACCATCTGCATCATGCTGCTTTGCTAGTACAAGATGAAATTCATCTCCTTTTTGCAACCCAATTCCTAGGCTTAATCACTCCATTCCTGCATGAAAACCATGACAGATTGTGTGTGTGGGGGGGACTTGCTATCATTCTTCTCTCTTTCTCTTTTCTGAAACATCCAGCATCTTCTTCACTTCTGCTTCAGTTTTGCATGCAACCCTGCATCACTTTTACAAGAAGCTGGAATACAAGAAGCTGGAATTTGGTTTATGGATTAGTTTATGGCTTCTAGTTTATGGCTTACTTGAAATAGCACTTTGATCATATGAAACCAGCTTACTATCTATTTGATCCTTGACTCTTTTCTTTGTCCTATCTCTACAATCTTGAATATTTTTTTTAAAAAAGAAAGACACTTATTTTTTAGATAGATTTATTTAAAGTGTTGAAACCAGCTCTATTAATATCAAGGTGAAAATTCTTATCACCAATGTGTCCCCATCACCCCCGTTAATACAAGCTAGACTCATAGTTGTACTGGCTGATGTTTGTTTCTCCCTTGAAAATAAATAGAGTAAAAAAAAAAACTTGGAGGAGCCAAAGAAGACAACTCTGGACAGCTTTAAGAAAAAAATATGAAAGTTACAATAATAATTATAATAAAATAAATAAATAAAGTTGATATAGTGATTTAAATAGAAGTATCTGCTCAGTTTGGTGGAGTGGTGAAATTGCTGGTCTAGAAACCAGGAGATTGTGAATTCTATTCTCTCTGTAGACATGAAAGCCAGCTGGGTGATTTTGAGCCAGTCACTCTCTCTCAGCCCAACTCATCTCCCAGGATTGTTGGTGTGGGGAAAATTGGAGGAGGAAGGAGGATTAGCTATGTTTGCTGTTTTACTTATAAAATAACAAGTAAGAGAGCAAATGTAGACAAAACTCTAATAATAATAATCTGTTAGTGGGCTTAAAAAAAAAGTCAAAATGTGGTTGTAACCACATGATTGAATCCCTTTTCTCAGTTTGCTGCATAGGTGATTCATATTAAAGACGCATGGCTTCAGGTGTGTGACTTTGCCCACAGATGTCTCTGAGCTCAAACAATTATTTCCTATGTTTCAGTTCAAATAACACTCCCTGTGGCAATAAACATGATGTATGGGAACATCATGTGAAAAAGTCATTTAAAAACTCCACATAATCTTTTGAAAAAGGATTCGGAAAAACATGGAAGGTGCGATGTGTTGCAAATATTGAACTCTCAGTAAACTTGCTACAGCATCTTCAAACAGTGTGGCATAACCTTAGAAATTCATAGGGTTGTGCTGTTGTTTTTTTTAAGTAAAACTGTATGCCTGATAGAAAATATCCTCTCTAGATTATTGGGAGCATAGATGAATGTTTTTTTAAAAAAATGATGAACCATGAGTTTTAAAAAGGAAGGGTTCATTTCTTGATTACTAGCATCATTTCTTGATTACTAGCATGAAACAAAATAATAATCATAAAATTTTAAAATAAATATTTTAATAATTATTAGGCAATTATTATTTAATATTTATTTTTAATTAGATTCTTGTACGTCAGTCAGAGACACTTCCTGTAAAATGGATGGACATATAAATTTGATGAATAAACAATATTACTCTTTAAATATTATAAAATAATATAAACAAGAAGGTTAGGATTAGGAACCATTTCAAGTTTTAAAATCAGTAATGATAATCAGAAATATAACCACATAGTTAAAAAAAATGTCACAACACTGCTGGGAATAAAGTTACAAAAATTTAGCAACAGTACCTGCAAGTATGGAGAAAAGACACAAAGAGCCTTGTGCAAGATAATTCTATGGGGGAAATGACATGTATTCTCAGGAGGGACAAAACTCCACAGATGAACAGGCACGGATACTAAAAACAAAGTAAAGGTTCTGTGAAATTTGACTTCTCCATTTTTCAAAACAATTGTATAAAAGATCATACTTTGCTATTGTTCAAGGTCTCAGCCCCCCTAGCTTTTGGGATCAGTGGTGGGATTCAAATTTTTTTATTACTAGTTCTGTGGACATGGCTTTGTGGGCATGGTGTGGCTTGTGGGCGTGGGTTTGTGGGCATGGCAGGGGAAGGTTACTGCAAAATCCTATTCCCTCCCCACCCCACTAACCTGCAACAAAAGAAGACCCAGCATTTAAAATCGTGGGAAATCAGGAGACAGGAGACCAGCGTAACTTCAGCTCTTTATTCAAGGTATAGATCTGTGTTGCCTTTCGCGAGCCACGGCAGCTCTTCTTATAGAGCTAGCCGGCGGTTCTCACCCAATGACAGCTTTCTGAATCTCCCGCGATCATTTCGTCCAATCACGGGAGATTTCTTACTAACCAATCACCGTCATGCGTCTCGGCCAATCACAGTGCAGTTCATTTCAGTCAATCAGGTTAGGGTATTACAAGTATGTTAATATGTAACACCCTCCCTCTCTGGTTATGCGTCCCATCCTACGTGATGTAGTCGTGTAGGTAACCGGCAGGGCTTTTTACTTGCCTACATTGAACCTGCGCAGTTCGTTGCTGCGTGGTCTTCAGCCAGCTTCGGAAGGGACCTTCGTTGCTCCCGCTCTTCTCCATGGACCGCCTGGAAGGGTGGTCAGGCCTTCTGCCCACAATCCCACCTGGTCTACGGGTTCAAGCTCGAGTTGTCGCTTTCTTTTGTTCCTGGCTGGTCTTTCTGGCTGGTTGAGCTGGCTTGACTGTTTTACCAGGCGAGGTTTTTGAGTGGTCGTCTTCCTCCTGGTACCCCTTCGGCTGCTTTCATTCTCCGGTGGTATGTTGGTTTCTTCTTTTATTTAGCGGTGTTTGTATTTCTGGTTCGGCCTTTGCGTTGATTGGCCCATTCAGTTTTGTCGTTGTCTGTAGTAACCGTACTTTTCTCTTTTTTTGATTATTGTTTGGGTTTCCCTCCCCCCCCCAAGTTCTTTTTATTAGAGTCTTTCTTTGTGAGTTTTTGGGTTCGGTGCTCGTTTAAAATTTTCGGACATATTTGGTCGACATGCCATTTCCAGTTTCCTTCTGTCTCCGTTCCAGCGTACAACTGGGGGCCTGTCACATTGGATTATTGTAGCCGGGTATCCATAGTGGGTCCCCTGAAAAATTTTTTCAGCGTAAATCGTGTCCAGATTCAATGCCCTGTACGCAGCTGGATGAGTCTGGTGGTTTTCTGGATTGTATGTCGGGTGAACCTCTGTCTAATGGGATTCGAAGTTTTCTTCCCTTCAGGAGTTCTGCCGGCTTCTATTTGGGTTTTAGCACTTGTATTTTGCTGCTGTATTGTTAATCGTTTATCTATTTGTCATGTATGTTACCAGTGTCCATCTTTTCAAAAGTTATCTTTGGTGTATCTGACCATTCGTTCTGCTGCCCATTCGCGCAGATGAATGGTGCTGTCATTGCCGTGCTCGGATCTCCCCGTTCTGCGAGGAATTGCTCATTCCAATGCTGTAAATGCGGCCGTTGTCAGATACTTGAGTCAGGTAGGCCGTGGTGGGGAAAAGTGTTTAGTTGTTTTCGTAACCACCTCCGTCATGGTAGATCGCATCTAGGGCTCACTCTCCAACCAGTTGGAGTAAGCATCTACTGCGATAAAGAAAGTGGTGCCCTTTCGTGGGTCCCGCAAGTCTATATGGACCCTTGACCATGGCCCCTTGGTGCCACCTGGAGGGTTTGGGTGCTCGGGCGGGTTGGTTGGATTGGCTGACATTCTGTCACATGTTGCCACCCAGTTTCAATGGTTGTCTATCCCTGGCCACAATCATAGCTTCTGCTAGGATTTCATTTTCACAAATGCCCGGGTGTCCTCATGCAACACTGGTGGCGATATTTTTTTTGTAAGCTGTCTGGAACTACCATTCTATCTATGCCATACGTAACTCCTTTCTGGGGAGGATAATTCAGTTTGGCCGCGTTCCGGAAGGGTTTTAACTGGTCATGCTTTCTGTTTCTGGCCACCCTTCTTACCACCAGTTCAAAACTCGCGCCAGTTTGCCCGTCTTTGATCGCTCTCCGCAATTGTTTCGACGTGGTTGTTGGTAGTTTAGCAATGTCTCTATTTGCAGTGGATGTGGTGGGTGCAGGGTCATCTTCATACATCTATTAGGGCAACAGCTTAGTGCAATTCCAGCATCGCGCGACTGCATTTTCCCTGGCGATATATTAGTTTGGTAGGAAAGGCGGCAATGAATCGACCACCTTGTCATCTGGGGACAGTATGATTGGGGGTGGGCCTGTTCCCACCAGGATCCCCAGTAGTGGTTTATGGTCAGCTTGATGAGGGTAAAGTCCCTACGATAAGTACTTGGAAACCGCTTCACACCGGTACCTCTGCATGTGCCTCTTGTCGCGGCTAATAATTTCCTCTTTTGCCTTTGATAGTGTTTCGAGAAGTAAGGCCAATTGGCACTTGCTCTCCCATGTGGCAGGGTATGCTTAGTATACGCTCCGATGCGAAGGAGAGGGTCGCCGTTACCGTCAAGTGGTAGGAGTCTCACTGTAACTTGATGACGGACTCGATTGTGATGTGGACGCGAGACTCTTTTATGTTCCGGAAGGCGGCCCTCTTCCCAATTGCCCCAGAAAAAACGGACGTCTTGTTGGCAACACTTTGCAGAGGTTCCGCTGTTTGTTTGCTACTGTGGCAAAAGACATTGTAGAAATCTGATCTCAGTCCCCAAAGCGCTTGTAATTCTGCCTATTTTGAGGTCTCGGGGCTTACTTTATTCTTTTATTTTTTTTGTGGGTAGGGTGGATTCCGTCTTTGGGTCCCACCAAAATATCCAGGAACTCAATCTTTTCAGTCATAACTGGCACTTTCTTTTAACTTTAAAGTCCTGCATTTTTTAAAATTCTTGTTGGACTTTCTCTGAGCTCGGCTTCTCATTGTGTCTTTGTCTTTGGCCGCTACAACACATCATCAAAAAATATGCGCACGACTCCTAATTCCTTGGAGTCTAAACCATTCCACTACTAAGCTGGAACACACCCTGGTGGCCAACTCTCGTGAATTGGATGCCCTTTGCACAGAAAGCCCCCCTGTGGGTCACGATATTTTGCTGGCTTCCGCAGTCTCATGCAATCGACCAGGCAAGCTGTTGAATGCTTGCAACAAAGTCAAGCTTTGCAAGATTTTCTTCCCCAAGTGAGTGTAAGGCGAGATGCTGTCCCTCCAGGACTGGGTAATGCCTTTGCTCTGTAGTGCTTGTTAAGTGTCGCTTTAATATCCCCACAAATTCCCACGGACCCCATCTGGTTGATTGGGTGACTATTGGGGTCTCCCAGCATGCATGATCTACTTGGGTTCAGGCCCTTTGCGATGAGCTTATCTACATTGCTTCGTAACTATTTTTGGTTTGAGTGTGAATGGAAACTCGTCTTGGTTTGAGATGGACTTGGGTGCAATATTGGAGTTCAAGCTAAATGATATTGGGGGACCCCGGTACTTGCCCTAATGTCATCGACACTTCTTGGAAATCCTTCATCAGCTCACATCTTCCCAGTCTGTTTTCCTCGACACCTGGTTGATGCCCGTTCACCTTATCGATCCTAATGGTGCAACCATGTCCAGACACAGCAGGCTTGGGTGGTTCTGTGACATAAGTGAGTGGAAGTACTTTCATTCTTTTGAAGGGTTACATGGAAGTGTCCAATTCCTATTGACGGGCGATTCGTTCCCCTGATAGTCTTCTAATGGTGAGCTTTCTGGTTCTCCAGCTCTTGTTTCTGGTACAGCTGGGCACTAACCTCTTAATCATCTGTCAACACCATGCGAGAGGTTTATCGATCTGGAGGCCCACCTCCATTCCTGCATGGCCTGCCTTCGACTGTTGACCTCACGTGTATTTTCTTGCGTCTGAGTTGTCTGAATGGCCGATTGTGCACCGTTTCGAATGGGTCTTCATGTCTGGTTTCAGCTCGAGCGCTTGCTTCAGTTTTCCGCGGTTCCAATGGTTCTCTGTGAACTGTCTTGGTTTTCCTGGCAGGCGTAGCTACGGCATAGTCTTGGGTTTGAGTTCCGTTTTTGGTTGCAGCAAGACCCTTGGTCGATATGCCCCGTTTTTTCACAGTACCTGGCAAATGGCGTCTAAAACACTGACACTCACTAAACTGGGGGTGGTCGCCGCCGCACGGGCACTCTGGAAAGCCCCCGGACTTACGACTTTCACCTCGCTGTCTCGCTCTGCTTGCATATCTTGTGGAATCTCCTCTTCCTCATTTGTCAGTGCTGGTGATAGCTCGACTGTCCTCGTGTGCACCGTTGTTGCTTTGTGACAAGTTTTCAGTTCATTTTTCGCGAGATGTGTTGGTCTTCGATGTTGTTGCCGGTCCCTTGCATTCATGTTGTCACATCTTGGCTTGCTGATTTCTCATGGCTTCAGCTGGCAATGGCTTAGCAATGGCTTTGGTAACTGTAATGTCTGCCGAGCCATTAGCCTGCTCTGAGCACGGGGTCTCTGAGACCCGGAACCATGCCGGCTCCTAGAGCTTCCGTCCATGTCTGAAAAGCCAGCACGCACTTCCTTATGTTCCTCAATGCTGCCACAAAAATCCCCCGATGCTCTCTCCAATCCTCTTTGATACCGACGGTAGAATTCATTTGCCGGATCAGATTTGAACAGCTGGGGCATAGTGGTTTCTGAAGAATACGATCAAGATCTGGCCAAGTATCTCCGTTCACGTCCTTGGGCTTGGTAATGCTTTTGGCATTCTTGAATACTGACTGCCCCGCAATGGGTCAAGAAACACAGCTCTCTTTCAGTGAATTTGCATCCTTGAGATTGTTGCTCTGAGGAATATGAGGAATCTATGTGTAAGATTCCCAGTCCTTGAGTTGTCTGGTTGAATGGTGTGGGTGGCGAGTTGCTGCCGGCCAATCTCGTCGTTGTTCAGCTTCGGTTGCCTACGGCCCACGGTCACTCTTTGTCTCAGGATCCATCCTCGTTGCCGAGTTTTAAAATCATAGAAATCAGGAGACAGGAGACCTGCCGTAGTTCAGCTCTTTATTCCAAGGTATAGATCGTGTAGCCTTTCACTGAGCCACGGCACTCTTCTTATAGAGCGGCCAGCGGCTCTCACCCAATGCAGTTCTGAATCTTCCCGCGATCGGTTTGTCAAACACGGGAGATTCCCTTACTTACCAATCACTGTCATGAAGCGTCTCGGCCAATCACAGTGCAGTTCGTTTCAGCCAATCAGGTTAGGGTATTACAAGTATGTTAATATGTAACACAGCCGATCAGTGGGAACTTGGGAGGTAGCGAATAGATGGGGGTGGGGCCAGTCAGTGGTCATATTTGCCAGTTCTCTGAACTGCTCAAAATTTCTACTACTGGTTCTCCAGAATTGGTCAGAACCTGCTGAATACCACCTCTGGTTGGGATCCCTTTCCTGGAGTGCTTCAATAAAAGTTTATTCCGAAAGTCCATCTCTCACATCTGGCTCTGATTGGCTTTGCACCAATGCTGTTTGTGAAACCCAGAGAAACTTTCTCGGTCTCTTCGGGTGTTATCAAAGGACTGCTAGAGCAGAGAGCATGTTGCTATGCCTTGTCATGTTCTAAACGCTGTCTGTGTTATACAGTCCTTATACCCAGTGTGCACAGCAGTGGGAAGAGAACGTTAAATACAGTTTTCAATGCAGGACTCCCAGGGAGGAGAAGTACTAACTAAACTATGAAGTAAAATAGCATAAAGCCACTGTCTTTGTAAATTCAAAATGGAGTGTTACACATGGTGTATCACAGTTGAGCAGTAAAAGTGTGTTTATAGGGACCACTCTTTTGGGAAACAAGAGCATACACATTGGTGCTCAGTAAAATAGAATAAGAATAGAATAGAATACAGTAGAATAGAATAGAATACAGAGTTGAAAGGTAAAAGGTAACAGATAATCAGAGTTGGAAGGCACCTTATCGGTCATCTAGTCCAACCTCCTGCTTAGGTAGGAAACGTTATACCATTTCAGACAAATGCTTGTCCAATCTCTTCTTAAAAATTTGCAGTTTTTTGAGAATTCACAACTTCTGGAGGCAAGTTGTTCCATTGATTTAATTGTTCTGTCAGGAAATGTCTTCTTACATCATTCTAAGTTGCTTCTCTCATTGATTAGTTTCCACTCGTTGCTTCTTGTCCTGCCCTCAGGTGCTTTGGAGAATAGCTTGATTCCCTCTTCTTTGTGGCAACTTTTGAGATATGTGACCAGTATTCTACACATGTGATCTCAGCACTGACTTAGCAAGATATCCAATTTTGACAGGCTGTCCAGAAGCCACAACCCTGAAGAAATATGACTCAGTATTATTTACTATGGTTTTGTTATTCCCAATTCTTTCCAGTTTTGGTTTCTGGGCTCCTGCTTTAGTGCTGAAACCCTGCAAACCAACAACCTGCAAGCAGCTTTTATCCACAAGGTCCAAAGCATCAAGCAAAAAGTAAATTCACAAGTTATTGGTGGATCAAAGGTTGAATGCTTTTAGGAATACATGAATACTTCTCACTTAAGAATCCGTTGTTTTAGAAAACAGTTGTTTATGCCCTTTTGCATTCACCAGGATACTTTTTTTAATGCAATTCGATTTCTGAAGTATTACTCAAGCTGAATTAATTTACTACATATTAGTTTTTCAGTCTTTGTAATGTCTTTTTGACTGCTGATATTGCAGTGCCTGAATGGAAATATGTTTTTAAAGCTAAAAGGGAGCCTTGCCACTCTCACTGACCTTCAGAGTGAGCAGGATTGTGAACGATAAAGGCAGAGATTAGTTCAACAACCAATAGGTCATTCCTGTTTCATATGCATGATCAATACATTTTCATATGAAAAGAAAACAATATTCACGAAAGTGGAACTCACTAACCCTACTGGCTAAAACACAATTCTATTTTTATTCTGATGATAGGGCAGAAAAGATACTCAGCTTCATTCCATCCAAGAAACTCCTACCAGATACAAGTAGCCTAATTATTTAAGTAGAACCAAGTTCATTTAGCATAAAGTCCATTAAGGGGCCCTTCCTCCTGTTCTGAAGCAATTATGATGAGAAAACCTAGCAATCAGTTATTGCTGAATTTGGGGAAACAAGATCAAGTATGTCACAAAGTGCTAAGGGCTAATTAAGTCTAATACAACCTAGTCCAGGCTGGTCTGCTCCAAATGAAGCATTGGATAGTTAACTAATGCCAGCATGAGTCACAAACATTGGGTTCATAGGAAGGAAGATGTCCAGAGCTGGTATTCAGCAGGTTCTGACCAGTTCTGGAGAACCGGTAGCGGAAATTTTGAACCGGCAAATTCCACCTCTGACTGGAGATTTTACAGTATCTCACTGCCATGCCCACCAAGCCATGCCCACAGAACCAGTAGTAAAAAAAAATAATCCCACCACTGATTATGTCCACTATTTGTCAATTTTCTTTTATACTTTCATTTACTTCAACCACACCTTCGTGTATGTCACTTTCATGGTAGCTTTCCAGGAAGGATACAAGATGAACAGACGGGCAAAAAAAAAAATCTCAGTTTGATGGGCACAATTTTACCTTTTATTGTTGTTAGGATCTAATTCATGGGTGTCAAACTCAAGGACCAAGGGTCAGATCCAGCCCACAGGGTGCTTAGATCTGGCCCTTGAGGCTATCCTAGAGATAGCAAATGACTGGCTGGTGGTGCCTCCGCCAGCAAAATTGGAGCTTGGGAGGGCTGGCCCTTGTGAGCTCCATTTTTGCTGGCAGAGTGTTGCAGGACATTGTCTCTGCTGAAAAGGGAGTTTGCTAGGGCCACACATGCCCCCCACCCAAGTTCAGTTTTCATTGGCAAAGGTTTGTAGGAGGCCATCACAGCCAAAAATAGAGCTCAGGAACCCATTTTTTACAGAGCATTCAGGCCACTACAGGTGCCCCCTGACACGAGTGATGTCATGCTGGCCATGGCCAACCCCGGCCCTCCAAGATCAAACACAACTCTGATGCAGCCCTCAATGAAATCAAGTTTGGCACCCCTAATCTAATCTGACCAGCTCAACTTTCAGATAGGATATTATGATTTATTTCATAAATCTATTTGTGCTCATGAAACAACAGTCTGAGACCATGTTAGGGAATTGGCTTGCAGATATTGGCTCATGCTATATTCAAAACTCTTTTCCTGGCTTGACCCGAGAGAATTTTCATGGTTGGCACCAAATGTCTACTTTGCTCCAGAGAAACAAGGGAAGAGTGGTTAGGTAAAGTGTATTCACATGGATCCTCTTCCTCCTCCCTCTATCTGTCAAAAAACTTGCTTTTGCTGTCTAGATACTCCTGCATTTAAGTTCCTGTTCCCTAACCATTTGGCAAGGAGAAAAAAAGGAGTTTGCCCATTACTTTCCTAACCAGCATTTAGGAATGTATGTTAAAAAGAGATGCATGCAAATTAAGATCATATCACTTTTCTATCTTGCTTTTCTCTAAGAAGCTCAGGATGCTTTGCACAGTTCTCTTTGCTTTAAGGCCCTGTCACACTGGCCGATGGATGCAAAACGTTTGTAAAAAGGACACAGCGGACAAGCAAAATGTTCCAT
>BHFT01016019.1:0-34658 GCA_004320025.1 Laticauda laticaudata | reverse complement strand
CAGTGAGTACAGAACGGAAGCATCGCGTTAACCAACGGATGGGAAGTGTTTCTCTCCCTTTTACATCCTCTTTCCATCCGTTGGTGCTGTGTGACATGGGCTTTAAGAAGTGTGTACTTCAAAAATCAGAATTTACATATTGATGAGGTTGAGAAACACCTCTATAATGTTTGCTCTTTCTTCATTATTTTCTGGTATGTCCTTAATTGGAATTAAGTTTTATTCTGGACTGTATCCAGGTACCATCTCTCTTACTCTTACCCATAACTCATAATTTTATGAAATCTTTTTAATTACTAGTGATTGAATACACGGGTGGGCTTCAAAAATTTCAGGAACAGGTTCTCTGCCCAGTTGCTGGGCAGGTGTGGCCATGGTGGGTGTGGTCTACTGGGCCCCCTGTACACCACCTGGGGGTGGTGTTTTTGCCTTCCCCAAGCTTCAGAGGTTTTCCTTGAGCCCCTGGGAAGGCAAAAATAGCCTTTCCTGGGCTCTGGATGCCCATTTCCAGCCTTCCAGACCCTCTGGGAGGCCCATTTCCCTACCTCCCCAAGCCTCCACACTGGTCCTGCACTTATCTCACATCCACAATGGGCCACGTGGAGACTCCTGAGAGAGGAGGTGCAGGATGGGCAGGGCCAGCCAGGGGTGGGATTTGACGGTTCACCAAACCAGCCATAGCATAAGCTACAGGTCCGCCCAAACTCAGGCAAACCCATAGCAGCCCAGCCCTAGTTGAATACCTTTTTAAGTGGTCTAAGGACCTCTGCTCATTGATCATTTTTTAGTGACCAAGATGTATCTGCCATTCTAAAGTTCCTGCAGTCCCCCAACATGATAACTTCCCTACACATACAATATGATCCATCTCTTCAGCACTACCTCTACCCTCTTCTCATACCTGGAATCAGCCTTATTTAAACCACTGGGAAAGAAAACATAAGGTGTATTTGACATTAGTACTATGAGAACAGAAAGAAGAGATGTCAAGAACAAAAGATATCAGAGACATCAAGTGGGAGAATTAAATGTGAAGGCTAATCCATCCTACCCTGAATCCCACCAAAATTTGAATTATTTTAACCAATTTTCCACTTTAGAGTAGATTCTTATTCTCCCATCTTGATCCTTAACATAAACCTTAAATAGATTTAATATAATTCTTAAATTGGAACTTAACAACCGAACTGGCCAAACCAATAAAATCCTAGTTCACCAACTTTTCATCACCAACTTAGCCATTGCAGCACCTAAACAATGTTACATGCCTTTCCCTCCACCACCACTAAAAGGTTGTCCAACTTGTTGCTACATCATTGGCCCCCAGGTATGAGACACAGGGTAGAGACAGTGTTGAAGAGACAGATCATATTGTATGTGTAGGGTAGTATCATGTTGGGATATTGCAGGACATTTACAATGGCAGATGTGAGTGGAGATTGGTAGCTGACTCTAGTTGACTTGGTTTCATTTTGAAGACTAATCTATTCTGAAAGGATGTTTGTGTGCCTCTCTATAACCAGTAAATTCATGACACTTTATTCAAGGAGCATCTGTTTGCTGGCCTGATTTGAGTTCAGTCTTGATGTTACTGTAGATTGGAAGAACATCTTGGTACTTTTTCTCCAAATCAAATACTGTGAGTTTTTTAAAATTTACTGTTTCAAATTATTTTTATTTTTCTAATTGGCAACTGCTAAAGTATATTTTTCTTCATAGCAGCTCTTTGTTTGTTTGTTTATTTGCTTTGGATGCAGTCTGTTTTCTTTATTCTAGACTGATCCACAAAGAATTCTGCAACTGGTCCAGTTGATATAGAAATAATACTTTCTTCATTCCAAATAGAGCAACCGGTCAACTGTATTCCATCTTCAGGTGGTCATGTTCTGTTGTCAGCAAACACTACTAACAATTCCAGACAACTCCAGTCTATAGTTCATTTATTATTTTGTTTGCGACATGGTTAAAAAAAAGGAGGGAAAGAGGAAGGGAAGGAGGGAGGGAGGGAGAGAGATGGGTTCTGTGGATGCAAACTCCAAACCATCTAAGCAAAGTAGGTCCTATCATTAAATATGTCATGTTACCTCAGGCAGCAGATGCTGAGAAACAGTAATGGCAACCTCTTAGCTATTTCTGTTGACCTCCTGATTATTCAGCTCAGAAGGCAGAAGTGTGCATGCCACACAGTCTGTCATTGGTTCCCTTATCTAGCCAGCTGTCTTGGCTGTAGTGACAGACATAATCATTTTGTTAGTCTTGACAAATGATTCAGCTGCTGGTCCAACTAGTTTATCTATGTGAATGAGGAGGGCACACCATCTTACCCTTCACTATGGGCAATCACATAGTTCATTATCCAATGGGGCTGTATTGGCAACAACATAGGACTCTCTGTCATGCCTGTAGCTATGGCAGCATAACAGAACAGTTTTTCATATTCTTTGTGCTGACTTTCACTGCAAGGATTCAATCCTATGCACACTTATTTTGGAGGAGGTCCTAATGAGTAGAATGGAAAAATTAGAAATGGAAAAAGACATGTATGATATCATTTGGGACATAAAAAAGTAATCCAGAGACATATTCTGATAGATGTGAACCTTCCATAAGGATCCAAGGTTTTTTTAGCTTTAGCTTGTTCTGTCATATAACAAATGACAGAGCTGGCTGGCATGCAATTATCAAGCTATCGGCATGTTTCCTGCCTCCTTTCACACTCATTCCACATGGTAGAGAAATTAGAAGTTTGGGACACTCGCCAATTTTGAGAAAGCTGATAATGAGAGTCAGTTTGATCTAGCAATTAAGGCATCAGGCAAGAAAACACAGAACTGTGAGTTCAAATCCTGCCTTAACCATGAAAGCCAGGGGCCAGTCACTCTTTCTTAACCCGACTCACCTAACATTATTGCTGTTGTGGGGAAAATAGTACGAAGAAGGTGAGTTAGATGTATTTGTCACCTTGAGTTATTTGTAAAAAATAATAAAGATGGGAAATTAATTCATTAAAGTACACTTTGTGTTCTAGATTTATTGGATATAATATGCTTAAGATTTTTTTCAACATAAAGATTTGTTCCTGTAACATTTAGTGAACTCTACATGATGCAGGATATGTTTATTTGCAAAGTTAGACACATTGCATAAATTATTTTGTTGTGCTTATTTTACTCAGTTTGATATTTTGTACTCTGGTGTACTCTGGTGATGATGGAAGGGGATCTCTTGTACATTGAACTGTTATTTTAGAATCAGTATTTCAAGCTGCGTATGAAAGAGAAGGGGAATGTCCCTTCTGAGACCTCTGAGGTTCTTCTAATCAGTATTTGTATTAAAATAATATTATAATAAAGAAAATATGAGCATTTGTATTAAAACACTATCTTTTACAGATAATTTTAATTCTGACTGTAGATCTAGGGGACACAGTGTAATAAATTAAATGTAGTTTTGGAGTGGGAAGATAGAGATTCTAATCCACCCTTAGGCACAGAAGCTGTCTGGGTAACTTTGGGCCAGTCTTTTTGCTGAGCTCTTGGTGAAGAAGTGAATAAATAAATAAATCTACAAACTTACATTGGAACAGTATAATAGATTATACTGATATGGTCATAGATATGGTCATAACTTTCTGTGATATAGTGGATTAATCTGACCTCGAACAGGTTCATCACCATCTCATCCTCCTCCTCCGATCTAACCCATGTCAGCCCATGCAGCATTACAGCATCTGAAATTCCCTTTCTTTGTCCTCCACTGTAATCTCTAGCTATTTTTTTCCTTGATCAATCCTTATCTTTACTTTTGCCTGTTCCACAAATGAATGATCATATAATTTTTTCTTCTTTTCTTCTCTTTGTTCTGGGCCTTCATGTATTTTAGATATTGCTTTTCTCAATGGACTTGATTGGCCTTTAGAATTTTGAGAAGCAGGATTTTGCAGAGCAAAATAAACTAACTTGGATGAGGAAAACAAGGGATCCTGCATTGTTTCAGAGAGCCATCTTATTTTGCTCCTCTAGCCCCAGCATCACTGCAGAGTTTCTCGAAGTACAATTGTTGGTTGCAGATGCACCACAGAAACCTTCTTCAGTTGTTTGCCATTGTTAAAAGAAGAAAAATCCACCATGGGGAAAGTGATGAAGCCTGTGCTGATTTAGATCAGTGGCGATATAAAGGACGTAGATAAAGATATAAATATTTTCCAAATTTCCTTTACTGATAGAGACTTGAAGACAGACACATGGAGAAAGATGCTATCCGAACTCTTTGTGGAGACTGTTAGTCATCTCGGCCAAAGTTGTCTCAAAGGTTCCAGTCTCAACTGTCAGTCTCACTCATCCGTAGCCCAGCCAATTAATATGGAAACAAACCAGCAGGCTTGATACAGGTTTAATGAAGACCAACATCTGGCACGAATGAGTCCTTAGTAGATGCAAAATCAGGGCTGGGAGCTACCACCTACTATAAATAGTCATAGCCATGTCCATGGCCCAGCCCCACCCCCCCGTAGCCAGCATCCGGCATCCTTTGGTCCTCCTCCTGGTTTCCTCCTGGTTTTCGGCAGCTTCTCTATCAGCACCAGTCAGCTCTTCCGGCTGCTTCACAATTAGCACCAGTCAGCTGTTGTCAGGAGAAAGTATGCAGCCACTTCGCTATCAGCGCCAGCCAGCCAGTAGGAAGAGCAGGTAGCCATCAGCCTTGTCACATGAGCAACTGGGGTGCCACCCAGTCAGACAACTCACCATCCGCTGGACTGACACTGTTCCTGCAGCTGTTTCTGCCTTCCCTCCTCCCCCACAGGTTTGGCAAGCCGGTTGGGCTTCCTATGCTTCCATCCTTCTGGCATCAGAACTGATGAAACTTCTCAGATTAGAAGAGAAATGTTTTCTTCTTCCTCCTCATCAAGGAAAAAAACAATCTATTTGTCCTTTGAAGAAAAATAGCACACTAAAGCATGAAACAATTAAAAGCAATAAAGCTATTCTGTTCAATCACCTGGAGAACACAGTTAATTCAGGAACAGTTAATTCAGAAATTGGATCAACATCTTCATCAGGTATCTCCCCTAGTAGAACTATCATTGCCCACTGTCAGAGACCCTCAGTACACACAGGATATGGGAGATCAAGGGGATCCAATGGATCAAATGGGAGGGGTTGGTTACACACCATTGACCAGGTATTGTCAGAGGTGGATCTGCTAGAAAGGTGATGTCTGATGATGAAGGCCTCTTCCCTGACCTTCCCCTTTTACAGGATTATTCCGCCCACAATTATTTTAAGATCCCGCTGTTTAAGTGGCCAAGAACACCTCCACGGCTGGGATTAATACGGGACCCCTCACCCCATCAAAATACATCCAGGCGGAAGCAGGGATTTCATGATTCTCTCAACAGTCACGTGGAGGCCAGAAAGTTACTCCCTGTGATCCCACACATGTTTTGCACAAGTCTTATCAGTACAAAAAAACAATTGGGCTGCGTAGCTTCTATTATCCCACTGTCCCACAGGGACATGTGATAACCAAGGAGAGTAGCTATCACAGTTGTAGACACCTGAGGTTCTCTAAATTTCTAAACACTCAGAAGATAGGAGCGGCCTATTCATCTGATGGCTTCATGCATCTTCCAGCCATCTCCAAGTGCAAGCTGAAGAGGCTTATGCCATTAGCCTTGAGGGATCGTAAGAGACGGAACTTAACATCCTCTGGAGGCACATCGTTCTTGCGTATGCATTAGCCATCAAAGCCAGCCACAGCTGCCTCCTTTTTTACCAGATCATCTCTCAGATGTCTGCCACACACCTGAGCGGCAATTCCATTCCATCCTCAAACATTTAGGACACATCAAATGACTCGTGGCGAAATTACAATTCACCGCTTGCAGAGTTTTTCGGCAGACGCTACCTTCTATAGTAGTTAAGTATATTCTTGCCATAGAGCTCATTGCTTTCCCAAATTGCAGTCTGAGAAAGGTGTACTATATGGCTTGCAAAAGGTCAAGTTGACATGTAATTGGCAGTGGCAGACGTCATAGCACAAAGTTGGTTGGCTTGCTTGTCAGCTCTCATCTTGGAGGAACAAACTATTGGCAGTGCTCTTGAACCTCTCCTAATTGAAACCAGAACCCAAAAAGAAATTCTTCCCTCTCTATTTTCATCATCAGAGTCCAGATCACCACAGCCCTTTTGTAGGGGTTCCCCTTTTGCCCCGTCTACCAACCTTACTATCAAGATTCAAACACGCCTGGATTCATGACAATAGGACAGATAGAATTGAACCTGGGGACACGGTATAGAAGGGATCTATCCTAGGATTACAATTTTGAGGAACAGGATCTAGACCCTCCGGAGGTCCAAGTAATGACCCACAATGAGATTCCCATTGGCGGTCACAAAATGTTTGCTGACTAATGGATTCTCTACCACTGATCATGGGTCAGGAACAACAAGTAAGATTTGGTCTGGCACTGGAGCAGCGTCCCCACCACCCCTTGATTTTTTTATGAAGTCCCCAATTTCCAGGGATGCAGAAAAAAGGATTCTTCATGGACAAGCCATAGCACATCTACTAGATATCAGGCCATACAACCATTCCTTCAAATCCAAAAAGGGTCATTCGGTTATTTATTTGCATCTCGTCATGGTCCTAAAAGTTCAGGAGGAATGAAGACAATCCTGACTTAAACTGTCTAAAACCAATTTTTTTGTTACGAAAAATTTTTAAAAAATGACCACTCTCCAACTCCAGTCGTTACCTCAGCATCAGAAAAAACGATGTCCTTACCTCCAATAGACCTCATGGAAGCTTACATTACATATCCCAATAGGCCCTCACCATTTCAAATTCTTTGTTTCTGTTCAACAATGTCATAACGAATTATTACTCTCTTATTGGCCCAGGCTTGCAGCTGCTCCAGAACTTTACAAAGGTCTTTGGCTGCCTTAGCAGCATCACGCAGAGATACTGTATTTTCCAACAAATGCGGCTCCACCAATTAGGACATCCCAGCATTGAGTTCTAGGCATTGAAGTGAAATTAAGGGCCCCGCCCCCAAAAAATTTTTTAGGCCTATTTAAACATGCATTTCGTCTGCCATTTCTCACCATTGTTTTGAGAGGTGAAGATGTGAAGAGAAATGGGGGGGGGGGGAAGGTGGGGTGGATGGGGAGAAAACTTGCCTTTAGGAATGCCCTGATGTAGTCTAGGCTAGAATACCCCAATAGCTGATAGAAGCTCCCTGAAGGCAGAGTCCCCAGCCCCTTCAGGGTGTGGTATGGCTGCCCATGTCCCCTCACCTTTAGGGGTAGGAAGGTGATGGAAGCTCCTCAAGTCACCAGCAGTCACCAGCCACTTCAATCGGCCAGTAGAAGCGGTCTCAAGGTGAGTGCATGCACACACACTCCCCTCGCCGCGAGGCCTTGGGGCGAGTGCACACACACAGTCCTCTCACCGCGAGGCTGCTTCTACCAGCAGATTGAAGTGACTGGTGAATGCACTTGGGGAGCTTCCATCACCTGAAAGAGGCTGCCTAAAGGCAAGGGGACATGGGCAGCCATGCCACGCCCCGAAGTGGCTGGGAACTCTGCCTTCAAGGGAGCTTTCGTTGGCCGATAGAAGCGGCCTCACAGCGAGGGGAGTGTGTGTGTGTGCGCTCGCCCCGAGGCCACTTCTACCAACTGATCAAAGTGGTGACTGCACTGATGACTGCACTTGGAGAGCTTCCATCACCCAAAAGAGACTGCCTAAGGGTGAGGGGACACGGGCAGCAACGCCTCGCCCCGAAGCAGCTGGGTACTCTGCCTTCGGGGAGCTTTCATTGGCCGATAGAAGTGGCCTCGCAGTGAGGTACGTGCATATGGGCCATTCTAGGTGGGGGTGGAAATTAAGTCACCCTGAAAAGATGGCCTAGCCATTTTTTGGGGGGGTCAAAGAAAAATAAGGCCTGGCCTTATTTTGTGAGAAACACAGTAGATCCATCTGACTTCAATGCTACTTAGATGGCATCCTTATTCTGGTATCTTCCATCAATCAAGCAAATTCGAATATTCATGCTACGCTTGTAACCCTACAACAACATGGGTTCTCAATCAATTGGTTGAAAAGTCATTTAACACCCTCTACTAGACTCATCCAACTTGATGCAATCATTGACACCCTGGAAGGCAAAGTTTTAATCTCCTCTAACAGACAAGAAAGCATTAGGGATTTGACTCAGCAGATCAGAACTCTTAGGAAAGTACAACTATGTCTCCTTTCTAAATTTCTCGGAAAAATGATTTCTTGTATTTCTATTATCCCTTGGGCCTGGTTACATGCAAGAATCCTGCGATGGTTCCTGTTGCCATACCAATGCGCTGGGAGAGACAACGCCAAGTTCTCGCGTAAAAGTTCCATCAATCATCCTCAGGTTTCTACGATGGTGGACACGACCCAAAATCAACAAGGGCTGCCTTTTCAAGGATCCACACAGGTTGATTGTTACAACAGATGCCAGTCTAGTGGGATGGGCCCACTTCCAATCACATACAGCGCAAGGCCTTTGGACGGATTCAGAGAGGGCACACAATATCAACTGGCTAGAACTGAGAACAGTGTACTTGGCACTCTGACAATCCCTCCTGCATCTCCATTGCAAACACGTGCTCATGTATATTAATGTGTGTGTGAGAGAGAGAGGGATAGAGAGGGAGGGAGGGAGGGAGAGAGAGAGAGAGAAAGAGAGGAGGGAATGGTACATGTATGTATCAAAAGCATGAAGCTTTACTACAGAAAATTGTGGGGAAAAAAGAATTATTCTGAATTGATAAGTAAACTGTGAAATGTCAAGAAACTCTGGATAAATGTTTTGACATTGCTGTGCTACTTAATGGTCTTTTATGTGCTACCACAGAAGTGATGTGAAAAAATGGAAAAGAGCTAATATGATACAAAGGATAGAGTGATTGCTCTGGATGTGGATGGGTTCCTAGTGCTGCTGGTGCAGCTTTCCAAGAAGCCCTACTAAATAAATTGAAAATACTAAAGTACTTTATAGATTAAAAGTGCACTATTGTCTTCAAAATAATAAGAATACTCCTAATGGATCAACAGTTGCACTGTAAAAAAATAAGCCCCAGATTTTCAAAACAGTATATGCAAAGCGTGTAGTATAAAAATATATGTTTAAATAATTCATTTCTTTGAGGGAAGGGGTGCTGTATGTTCTCCTAGGTCTTGAGTTTGAGCTTTTATATATAAAATAAAATTGCTTGAGCCTGCTTGCATGAAAAAGTAATTTTATATTGCTGGCCAAATGGCTGTCATTATTTTGATAGAAAGGAGAGAAGAGGCTGCCTGGAACTGTTAAATATAGTAAATTATACTGTATTTAATAGGACTCAAGTTAGAAGAATGAAAACACACTCAAAAGAAACAGGATTGTTTTAAATTGCCCTATTTTTTCTCTGAAATATTTAATATAAGTTATAATTGATTAGGTTTCTTATCTTATTTTTTCCTGGAGCAAATAATGGAATATGTTTTCTGTAGATGAAATTTTGATGGATGTATGAGTGATTACTATCTATCTAAGAGAAATATAAATGTATTATATTTCTTTGACTAGATTATCCTACCACAGCCCTTGAGCATTTTATTTCCATAAAATTTATTATTTTATCCCTAATTTAATAAAGAGTGACCTTTTTGTGTGTCACATACAAAAACCACATTCCCATTTAGAACTTATTATATGTTTTAGTCATTTCTGATAAATATCTAAAGTGAAGAGTAATTGACTGCTTCAGGATATATTTCTCTAAATTATTGCAATATAAGTTGTATAAGTAAAATAACTTATCATTTTATTCTCCAGATCTGGGAAATTGTCCATTCATGAAAACAAACAAAATGTAGTTCTAATTTAAAAGCTATGATAGAAAAGAGTTTTGTTCTACCAATATTTTTACACAAATTTAACCAAATTTATATGTATAAAATTAACCTGGATACCATAATTGATGCTTGGAATAATGTGTTAAAACTGATAATTCACAAATATGTGTAATATTGTACACAGAAATGAATGTATCAAGGAAGGATACATTGAAATATGTTTATAAATGCATGTATAAAAAGACATAGATTGATAAAAAAGTATGCATTTCAGTTAAACAATGTACAAATATTTTTATAAGGAGATGATGTATAACAAAGTGTTATAACAAATAACAAAGTGTTAAGAATATTACTTTTTGCCAAATTGGCATAGTTAAAGGGAAATGGGTCCAAAACAAAGTTGCAGTTGTAAAATGAAAATCTTATAACTTGAAATTGGTTGAGTCTCCCAGTTCTACTTAAAATTGTCTATACAGGGAGCATAAGATGTGTTGTCTGTCAGGCTTGTTTCCATCTTGCTATGGGATCTGCTGGTATACAAGCTTTTTCTAAAGGCTTTTTACATGTGTCAATTTTCTTTACACATACACACTCACACACACACAATGAGTACTTCATTTCAAGATGAAAGCATGAATCTGATTGCGGCTGACTCTTCAAAACAACAGGAAACTGGAAATAAGAACTGTGAATCTTGAGTGGGGGACTTAGAACAGTGGCTTATCTCTCAGGGCCTTAGCTGTCTGTTGGATGAGTAGAATAGATGGAGGAATAGGCAGGTGCTATCTTCCTGATTTAGAGTAGATACTGATAGATGAAACTTAGGGCATCTCTCCAAACCTCTTGTGAAGTGGACAGTGTGATTGTCCTGATTCTTGCTGACCTCTGAATACTGGTGAAAACAGGCAGGGAAGTAAATCAATTTTAGCATGACCAGAAAAGATTTTGTTATTGATATGGTATTCCATCCTGTTCTGGCAAGTCCTGATATAAAAACACATATATCTTAATTTCAGTTCTCATAGAAGAGGAACTCAGTGTATTGCTTGCCTCTTTCCTCTCTTGCTTTTGGTACGTGGATCTGGCCATTTCCTTCCTTACCAACCTGCCACCACCCCAAAGTGACATATGAAGGTGTATGTCCCAATTGCAAGATACTAAGAATATGAAGTTGTTTCAGAATGTTGTAAGTAGTGGTAGTGATTACCGAATAAATTTCAGCACATCCCCCAAATGTATTAAATTCAGACTTTTAAATGATATCTTGGTTGAAAAGAGCTTTGAGTTATTAATAGGATTACTTTTTAAAATTGCTTCAAACAGAATTACTCTGTTAATGGCCAAAATATTCTTAAGCTTGCTGGGCTTCTAGAAATGTTTTATGCACACCATATTTTTTTGAAGTATTTATTTATTTATTTATTTATTTTATAAGTAGTACAATACAGTGGGAGGTTTTAAGGAAAGAGAGAAAAAAAATGAAACTATAAAACTCAGACTTAATATAGGAATGTGTATGTATTCTCTTGTAATGATATCATTGTATAGTCTTGGTCCTGCAAATGAAAAAACTCCTTTATATAAATATAATCCAAGTGTAGTCTAAGTATAGAATTGGACATAAATTAATGAGTAATCTATGAATTGTTCAGGTTTTGGTTTAAAATTACTTTCTATGGTACTCTGTGGTAATTTTCAAACTGTTCTTTGTTTCTTCTTTTTCTCCCAGAGTGCATTGCTTTTCAATTTTCTTTTTTCTCCCCACCCTATTTTCTTATCTTCCCTCTCCTCACCCCCTCTTGTGTAATTTGTTTGCAGGCAGGTTATCTGCTTGATTTACTGTGTCTTTTCTCAATAAGATTATGATAAATGGGCAGTTTGCTCAGTAAGAACTATTTACACAGTGAGGTCAAGCCATGTAAACAGATGAACAACGCTCATCCTACCTTTCCCCTCCTGCTCCATACTTGTAATTTATTCCCATTTTCTTACAGCAGAACAGAATCACTAAGATAACATAACAAAGGTCCTCCAGTTGCTGCAATCTATAGAATGCTGATTATGACACAGGATTAGACCCTTATAAGGAAAAGCGTTCCACAAAACATCTGCCTATGAATAAAGATAAACCTGTGTTCATTTTTAGTTATATTCTGACACTATGTGAATGTCCCTTGCTAGCAATTCTGGCTAAAGGTTAATGATCAGAATAAGGATATGTGAGGATCAATCTCAATTTAAGTAAAACCTGAAACTTTTGGAGCCCTGGTGGTGCAGTGGTTATAATGCAATATTGCAGGTTAACTGGAGTTCAATCCTGATGGGCTCAAGGTTGGCTCACCTTCCATCCTTTCAAGGTCACTAAAATGAGGACCTGGATTGTTGGAAACAATATGCTGACATTGTCTGCCCAGTAAGCACTGTGGGGTGTATATAAATCTAAATGCTATTGCTATTCTATGAAGATGATGTGAGTGTTGGGAATAAAATACTGTGATTTAAAAGAGTTTATTAGAAAAACTGGAACACCAAATGCTTGATTTCCTGCATGCCCTTTGGAAAATCTTACATCTGGAGAAAAGAAGGGCTGTGACCCTGCCTGCCTTTTCTAAGGCTCTGAAGGTTTGCCCGTGTTCCTGGGCATGAAAGTTGGAAGATTGGCCATGAAGGTTTTTGGAGTATAGCTTCAGAATTCCCCACTTTTCATCCATACAAATGTGGAGTACTGCAATCCCAATACATCTGAAGAAATGACAAGTTAGGAGACCATTGTACATAATGTTCCTGGAAATAGCTACTTTGGCATAGAAAATCCCATAGCCCAGAAAACCTCCTTAATGATGGATATGTCCAATGGCTTGTCTTGTGTTTCAGATTCTTGTAGACATGTGATTATATAAATTCTAATTAAGTACTGCATTTGATATCTATAAAATATCTATAACTTTATGAAAGAAACCATATTAGTAAACACCATCATATAAATAATCTGCCCCGTAAATGTTTCCTTCCCTATTGTGGGCTTGAATCCCTTGTTAATTGGTTTTGTTAGTTATCTTAAGGTATAGAAAGCTTTAAAAAATACAGATTGTTTTACTCCCCTTCTTTTCACTATTTCAAGTTATAAGTTTAGGGTTCTCCCCCTTTTTTATACCATTTGTATTTCTTTTTGAATTCTTTTAAGTTCTTCTTTAGTCACAAAATAAGTAGTGATCTGCACAGTGAATTCTAGAGTCTAAATGGTTTGCTAATATCCTCTCATCCTGCACTTTGGATATGCCTACAATAAAGCTGATAGATAGGGCAGTTTGATATGTATAAGAGATCACATAAATGCTTTAAAGCTTTGCAAAGTGGTAAACTTGTCTAGCTATTCTAGAGCTAATTCCTGATTGCAATGAATCCATGGGAGACTAATGACGATGCTTCTTAGGTACTTGCCAAGGTATTCTGCCATAATTCTGGAGTGGCAAAAATGCACCATTAAAGGCAAAGAGCCATGGGAATGATGGATCATAATTAATTGTTACCATAATAGTTTTGAATGAATGTGTATAGATATTGTAAGCAGCTCTTTTGGGAGCCAGTGCTCTTTGGGAACAGTTAAACAGAGTGGTGCTTAATAAATGAAAAGGATCATCCTTCCCTTACCCAGCCTGCCTCTCCAGGGCCATAATTAAAATGTCTGATAGTTATGAGAGAGCTGTGGAATAATCATGTCAAATGGTCAAAACATGCTATTCTTCAAGAGAGACCAGCTCATTCAGAATGCAAGAGATGGGCCACAGAGCATGCAGCTGTACTCTTTCCAAATTAGGAACCTGGAAAAACTTTTTTCTGCAAAAAAAATTCTTTCTGTAGGTCTAAAGATTTAAAGGTGAGAGAATGGAAAATATGGAATTTACTATATATTACTGAAATGTGAAAATCACTCAATTTTCTTTTTTCCTCAGTATTTCCAATCGGAAACTTAGGAATTGGGTGGTATACTGAGAAAAAATGTTCATTTTCCTTCTCTGGATTGAATGAAAAATTATCTAAATACACAAAGCAATTTTTTTGTTTGTTTTGAAATGTTTATCCTTATTTTCCAGATAATAGAAGCAAAGATGCATATGATGTGGTAACATTGGATATTAACTGTTTATAGTCCTCTCTCTCTCTCTGACAGAGGTTATATTCATAGTTTTATTTTTATAAAGCTAAGACATTCATAGTACATATGCTTATCTCTAGCTAAAATCCATCCAGCAAGGAAACTGTATTTCGTAGTAAAAATGGCTACAGTTTTCTGGAGAAGTTTTCTAAATAAAGGCAGATCTTAATAAATAATTCCATTCTAAACATGTTATTAACACGCTATATATTTTATGTTATATCTGTAAAATATATATTTAGTGTAATTCAAAAGAATAATATAATCATAAATATTAAGTGTATTGAGAAGAATTTTTGATCACTTTATTTGCAAATATTAAAACTATATGAGTCAGATATATCCTCATGACTATTTGACATGTCTTATTCTTTAAAATCCATTCCCCATGAGTTCATCTGACTTTGAGCAGAGCAGTCATTCTAGTGTGCTTGTAATTTGCCTATTGTTTCAGTTATATCACACCTTTTCAGAGCATCTGAACCAAGCTTCCAAGTGCTTCAGGTGAGGCACTTGGGAATATGATTCTGCTCCTCAATCTCAGGGAAAATGCAGGGCATGTGAGATATGGCATATTTTCAGGATCCTTCTGGTTCACTGCAATGAATTCTAGAAATTATGGTTGCCAGTTAAAGTCAAGGGAAGTTGTGGGAGTGCTAAGACAAAACAATACTTGTAAATCTGACAGAGACAGCTCTCATAGCAGGTGATGGGAAGGGAGTACTGTAGATGGACCCTTGACCTAGATGATTGACTGGCCAGATTGATTGACTGGCTAGATGATTGACTGCCCCTGTAGGGCAGAGCTTCTTCAGTTGTTTGGTGTGGGTTGCTGACACTGCCCTTAAGGCATAACCCATCAAGTGAATAACAGGATGTTTAGATATTTGTTAGAAAGTCATAATTGAAAATTGCCCCTATTAGGACCATTAAAAGTTGTTCCAAAACCAGCTGAGTTAAATCTTATGGCTTCCTTCTATAGTGTACAGTTTCTGAAGGAAGTAGTTGAAACCTTAAGAGGTTATTGCATATTATTGGTCTTTCAGATTTCTATAAATTTCAATAAAATTTTCTTCTAGCTTAATGGCAAATGCTTTAATGGCCTATTTTTAAAATTTGCTGTGAAAGCAAATTTGACATGAAAGCTCTGAGAGCTTTAACTGGAAAGATACAAGGCACCTATTGTCTTCCATGTTAATATGTATGAAAGCCACTTATAAAATCTTGAGGATATTATCATATGGTACACTCATTTTATTGTACAGGAGAAATGAGATTGTTAAGATTAAATAGTGATTAATTGATGAAACCATACCAATTGATGATACCACTATGGTTCTACTCAACTGTAGTCATTTTCTGTTTTTTAAAAATATCATTTTTATTTGATGCTTTTCTGGAACAGAAATGAAACAAAGGTAAAAATAACATTTAAGTTCAAAATTATTTATAGCAATATTATTGATTGAGAAAAGGCTAATTGCTTTAATATGAATGTTTAGAGTGGACTAATGTTCCTCTTTGTAGTTTGTAATTTTCCTTTGTAGGCCTTAGGTTCTTCCTAATCTCCTTCATCTGCCCATGCTTTCATTTCTCTTTACATATCATAAAACTTTAATTGGGTTGGTTTTCTGTCAGATGTTTTAATATGCTGCAGCAGAAATTTTTTTCACTATATGTGTGAAATGGAATATTTAGTGTTTCAAATAATTATGTACTGTATATTATTAAATTGATAAAGAACAAGGAATTATACTAATGACACTGCAAAATTCTTGGCTGAATTCACAGCAAAAGAATATTGTTATTGTTTATTTTTTTAGAGGTTTTGTTACAGATTTCCATCATCTTCTAGAATCGTTCTCTCTCCTTCCCCTCTCTCTCTCCCTCTCCCTCTCCCTCTTCCTCTCTTCCTCCCTCCCTCCCTCCCCACTTTCTCTAATGTGGGAGAGGGAGCTTTCCTCCCATGCCACCTTGTCCCATCCTCCCCTGTTTTGGGATGTTTACAATTAGGTGCAAAGACTTTTCTACATCCTCCTCTCCCATCTCAACAGTTTTTTTCCCCACCCTTCATTAACATCTCAACATTCTGGTTTAGCTTCTTTAGAAAGTGTCTTTTCCCTTTTAGTTTCTAAAGGCTTTAATTTCTTTTAACTGTTCACATTTCCTTTAATTTCCTGGCAGTTCTCTTAATCTGAAACGATAGAAATTGATTATTTTTTATAGGGGATAATCTCCTTTTGCTTCCCAGAATTGATTATCACTTAGAAGTTTGTTTTTACAAACACCGATCCTGTTTGTTTTTTTGTACTTCAGAGTTATGTATATGGCTTGCAAGATGGATTTCAGTTTGACAAAGCAAACCATATCAGGAAACTGAAGCCGTAGGAAAAGTAGAGGTATACTTTATTGTAATTAGCTACAGTATCAGAATGTTGCAAGCCTAATTTAGTTTTAAATTCTCTCTGTGTTACTGTATATCCCAGTTAGTCAATGATGATCCTTTCTGAGTTGCTTCTGAGTATTATCTTCCCTCCTAAGATGCAAGAATGTTTCAGTCCTCTTTGCTATATTAGTTGTAATGACTGGTTTGTCTTTCATTTGATACTACCTTAATATTGTTACCTTACTTCATTTGGCAGCTTGAGCATGGTATCATTGTAATCTCATTAACCTTGTTGTGTTGATTGTCATAGCAAGGATTTTCATAAAAACTTATCCCAACTCAGCAAAACTACATTAAAAGAAAGCTTACTTAGAGGAAGATGTGCAAGTTGGTTTTATGTGTCTTGGGAATGAAGAATTCCCCTTTCACTCTCAACACTCTGCTTTCCTCCCTTCTGAACTGACTTGTGTGTGGAATGTGAGAACAACATCACAGATGGATATGCTGCTCTTCCAAGAGTATGTTCATGCATTTTAATTGCTGGCATCTTTACTTGTTACTGGTGTAATTGTGAGTAGACTTTGTTTTTGTATTGATAATTAGAGAAGCGAACAGATGGTGAAGGTTTAGTTTAAAGTAATGTGTCCATTAAAGAAAATCTACTGCATGCAGCTGAAGAGTCTTCGTTGTTGCAGAACATCACTGCTTTTAACAGGACTCGTTGTCTTGGCAGACTTGCATAAAAATAGATAGATGGATGGCACAATACTTCTCCAAATGTAATGACTAATTTTTAGCCTGAAATTCTAAGGTTCAGTGTAGTCCAGGTACTATATTTCCTTGTATCTGGAACAAGATTTATTTAAGGGATTTTTTAAAATGAATTCATGGCCTGTGGCTTGGCATAAATTCAAACACAGAAAAAAAAGGAGTCTGCTCCAAATCTGCTGAGTTCACTGAGCAAAAATCACATTTACAGATATGGAAATGTAGTGGAATTCATCCTGGAGATCTATTTGCTTAAAGTTGACACACTGATTCATTCAATTCATTCCGTTCAATTAAGAACTTATTGTTATGTTTTGGTCTGCTTCATATAGCATATACATATTATACTCATTTGTGGCTATTGTTAAAATGAGGTAGGAAATTGCCAGTTTTTGAGACAGTCCAGAAAAGAAGTCAAAGCCATGAATACAAACACTATTTTTATTATAAGATTATTGTAACAGAATTTTAAAATTCTAAAATTATCTCTCATTCCTTTATTTTTTTACTTTTCAGAACTAGAAAGGGTCTCTTCTGAAATGTTTCCCTTCTGTAGGCTGTGATACCTTTTGAATGACAGTTGTGTAAGCTGCAGCTCCTCCTCTTGTCTTCCAAGGTCATTCAAACATACCATTAGAGAAGTAGAATAGACAGTTTTAAATTAGATGTTGCATTCTAGCATTTATGCAACAGATTTATATTTCAGAAACAATAAATCAAATCCAACAAGAGAGGAATATCTGAAAAGAATGCACCAATGCTGGAAAGAACAACATCCTGAATCAGAAACAACTTAACAGAGGCTAGCACTTCTACTTCAATTTATAATATGAAATTCGTGGAGGCAGAACTGAAAGAACTGGAAATGTCTACTTGGGGCAAAAATAGATAAATCAAAACCTTGCCATAATAGCCCTGACTATAGAGGCAAACTCTAGGGGTGTCACCATCTCACTGCAAGAAACTAACTAATATACAGCATGACTGCTGTTATAACGGGATACTTTGGACTTAAAATCAACAAATAAGAAAAAGAAAGAAAAATGGGTATCACCAAAATGGGAGAACAGGTTGGAAAATAAGATCATGATGCTAAGATTAGATGCCAAAAGTTAGAATGAATGAAAGGAAAGAAGCTGAAGAACAAGAAGATAAAAAATGATAGGCATGATAACAGTGTTCCAATATTTGAGGGGCTGCCAGAATAAAGGAAGAGGTCAAGTTATTTTACAAGGCACCCAAAGGCCAGACAAGGAAAAATGGATGGAAACTGATCAAGGAAAGATTCAACTTAGAAACAAGGAAAATTTTTCTGACAGAGAGAACAATCAACCAATGGAACAGCTTGCTTTCAGAAGTTGTGGGAGCTTCATCACAAGAGACTTTCAAGAAGAGATTGGACTGCCACTTGTCAGAAAAGGTGTATGGCCTCCCACTTGGACAGGGAGTTGGACTAAATCATTTACAAGGTCCCTTCCAACTCTATTCATCTGTAATCTGTAAAATATCTGACAAAGAAATATCATCAAGATTCTAGAAACAAAGAAAATTAGGAAGCACTGGAAACAATAAAGCAGCTAAAGCCAAATCAGATATAAACAGATATGAAGATCACATTGTACACCATAAACAAGAATGTTGAATCAGAAATGTTTCTACCAATCCATCAATGGAGAGACTTCAATGAACCAGTAAATACCTGACAAAAAAAATAAATGATGCAGTTCTCAGTGCAGCTATGGGACAACCTAAAGAAATATAACAAGAATGCAGTTTGGATAAAGGAGGTTTAAAAACATAAATAATAAGCTGAAATGAAAGAACTTGCAATAGCAGAAGTTCCAGCAGAAGTTTCTCCAGCAAGAAATGGTGGAGAAAAGGGCAAGGAAGACAATTGATCAGCACCAGGCAAAGATTGAACTTTATGCCTGTTGGTTGAAATATCTGACTGATCTACACTCACCCATTGCCAAGCAGTTTAACAACATATTGCAAAAAGATGAAATTGAAGTTTGGTTAACGTCCCTAAATCTAACTGATAATGAAAGATCCAAAAAGAATTCTATCAGACACCTGCCACATAATACCCCAGACTTAATAATTGTCAATAAAGAAGACAAAAAAGTCTAGATTCTACCTGGAGACAGAAGGCCCATAGTTGCATACAAATAACATCACATTTGAGGCAGATTCTCACAAGCAACAGGAAAAAGGATAGTGAGACAAAAACCCTGCAACAAACTCAAGTATTTGCCCTGACACTTATGCCAACACCATCATGGACCTCAATAAGTATATAAATTTACAGGTGCCTTTCCATGCACTTTCTCTAATATGATATATTTCACTATCTGCTAGCAATGCCCCTCTGGATTTTATATAGGACAAACTAAGACATATTTTGTGCAAAAGAATGAATGGACACAAGTTTGATAGCTGTGCTCAAAACAAGGACAAAATAATATTACAGGATTTCAACCTCCCAGGACACTTTATTGATGATTGCAAAGTAATTATTCTGGAAGAAAGAGCCTCAAAATGAGATTGAGTGAGACAGAATATCACTGTACATCAAAAGTTTTCAGCCTCTCTAAAGGTCACCACAAACACAATAGACTTTTAACATATTACAATGTTTAATTGATACAGTTCTAGTAATATGTAACTCATGTTTGCATAATTAAGCTGTCTTCCCTTCCCACAACAATTCATCCCTCTTTAAATCCTACATCACTTTAGCCTTTCCATAAAGCTGATGAAGTGACAATGTAGTTCAGGAAAGCTTATGCTTTTGAGTACAATTTGTTATCAGAAAAGGATTTTGGTCACTGTACAGCACAGTCATTCAGAGGAATGGCTCAGTTGTTGTCCACTCATTTATTCCTCATCGTGTATAGCATGCAAAACTCTGGTTGATGGTCATTCCTGGCATTTCCCCCATTAATCAGATGAAAGGAACACCAACCAGCTCTGTAAGAGGACTGAGTAAATGGCAGGGGTCTTCAAACTTGAAAGCTTTAAGGCCTATGGACTTCTACTCCCAGTGTTCCTCCTCCAGTCATGTTAGCTCAGGAATTCTGGGAGTTGAAGTTCACAAGTGTTAAACTTGTCAAGTTTGAAGATCCTTGGAGTAAAGCAACAGAGCCATTGGCCTGGCAATTAAAGACAGTGCTGAGTTGTTCATGTTAAACCTGTGATAAAGTATGCTAAATATGCAAAATGATAGAAGAAAGAAACTATAAAACTTATTAAAGGAAAAACAAAGAGAAGGAGTTGTGAGCTGCAAGGATGTATGCAATGAGATGACAATTGAACTTATTGAGGAAAGAAATGCAGTAATGAAATTACTTACCCGTTTGTTTTGTTTTTGCTTCTTAATGTATTACTATAAGCCAATGAATCTTCATTGGGGTGGAGAGAGAGAGAGAGGGATAACATACACTTTCTTTTTTATTAATGATGAAGAGAAGAGGATTGAAGAATTGGGAGAAAATTACACAGCATGAGATTAATCTTCTTTCTGTACCCTATGAAGGCTTTTCAGTGGGAAAAGAGCACCACAGTGGAGTGAGCTTTTGATACTTAGGACAGCACTTAAATTTGGGGGTGAATGTAGAAAATCAGATACAGTAACAATGAAAAAGGGATATAGTTATGATTTTCTTTTACTTCTGGTGATGGGAGGGTAGACCTTTGACTTTTTATTCTTTAGACTTTAGTTATTTTCAAGTTTTTTAATTCTTGTGTATTCTCCACCTCAGAAATGAGAAATATCATTTTGGGCATCAATTTTAATTAAAAACGATTTCAGCCATCAGAGAAAAAGAGCTTAACAGAAATATATAGCACTGTGGCAATGGATTGTCCATTTTGAGTAAAAGAAAACATTTTTCTTTGCCCACCTATTTTGCACTTCCAAATGTAGAAATATTTTTTCAGCTTTACCTTGAACAACCAGTCCAAATGAATGTCTTCTAGTATAACTTTTTTTAACCTGCCTCCCACGCATAAGCTCTTACCTTAAGGTATAAGAGGGATACTGATATGACACATCCTGCTTCTATTATACCATATTTGAAAACCATACAGTTAGTTTTGACATCTCTTGATATACCTCTCTGTCTGTCTGTCTTTCTATCTCCTGGTTCAAAATTCCATGCCTGCCTCCTTCCTCTGTCTGTTAGCCCTGAACTTGCAATATGATGGGCTAATCTCTTTGAATAATTATGTCGGGTATAATGAATGGCAGATTCTTTCAAGAGTTTACCCAGAGAGTTTTTCTTTCTCTCTCATTCTTTTACACCTTGGGAAATAATTGCATTTTTTTTTTATCTTGGCTTTCATTCTGTACTAGTCTTGTCTTTGTCACAATCACCATAGAATGTATGACACTTTCACATATAAAGCATTTTAGAGAAACAGGAAATCTGCTTAGCTGGACTCTATGCAAGAGGTGTTTTTGTTCCTATTTCATTGATGCTTGGATTTTTCTTTTTAAGGACAGGTAGCTCATGTTGACTTATTCCAGTGTACTGTAATATCTCCCGAAAGGAAATCAATTCTGATTGTTCTTTGGAAGGATAGATACAGAAGCTGAAGCTCAAATACTTCCACCAAATAAGAAAAGAGAACTCATTGGAAAAGACACTGATGTTGGGAAAGATTGAAGGCAAAAGGAGAACAGAATGGCCATTAATGCAGTGGGCATGAGTTTGGGCAGTCTCTGGCAGACAGTGGAGACAGGGGCCTGGCATATTGTAGTCTGTGGGATTATGAAAAACCAGACACAATTTAGCAACTGAAAAACAGCAACAAAAAAATTGTAAGAGCATATCTGACTGAATATTTAATATACACTGCTCAAAAAAAATAAAGGGAACACAAAAATAAGACATCCTGGATCTGAATGCATGAAATATTCTTATTAAATACTTTGTTCATTGATATAGTTGAATATGCTGACAACAAAATCACACAAAAATTAGCAATGGAAATCAAATTTAGCAACCCATGGAGGTCTGAATTTGGAGTTACACTCAAAATTAAAGTGGAAAAAAACATGACAGGCTGATCCAAATTTGATGTAATGTCCTTAAAACAAGTCAAAATGAGGCTCAGTAGTGTGTGTGGCCTCCACGTGCCTGTAGACTTCCCTACAACACCTGGTATGCTCCTGATGAAGTGGTGGAAATCTCCTGAGGGATTTCCTCCCACACCTGGACTAAAGCATCCCCCAACTCCTGGACAGTCTGTGATGCAATGTGGCATAACTGGATGGAGTGAGACATGATGTCCCAGATGTGCTCAATTGGATCAAGGTCTGGGAATGGGCAGGCCAGTCCATAGATCAATGCCTTCCATCTTGCAGGAACTGCTGACACACTCCAGCCACATGAGGTTCTAGCATTGTCTTGCATTAGAAGGAACCCAGGGCAACCGCACCAGCATATGGTTCTCACAAGGGGTCTTGAGGATCTCATCTCAGTACCTAATGGCAGTTTGCTACCTCTGGCGAGCACATGGAAGACTGTGCAGCCCTCTAAAGAAATGCCACCCCACACTCATTACTGACCCACTGCCAAACCGGTTATACTGGAGGATGTTGCAGGCAGCAGAACGTTCTCCATGGCATCTCCAGACCCTGTTCATGTCTGTCACATGTGCTCAGTGTGAAACTGCTTTCATCTGTGAAGAGCACAGGGCACCAGTGGTGAATTTGGCAATCTTGGTTTCTCTGGCAAATGCCAAACATTCTGCATGGTGGGTTGGGCTGTAAGCACAACCCCACCTGTAGACGTCGGGCCCTCATACCACCTCATGGAGTCTGTTTCTGACTGTTTGAGCAAGCCACATGCACATTTTGTGCCCCCTGCAGGTCATTTTGCAGGGCTCTGGCAGTGCTCATCCTGTCCCTCCTTGCACAAAGGTGGAGGTAGTGGTCCTGATGCTGGGTTGTTGCCCTCCTACAGCCTCCTCCACATCTCCTGATGTACTGGCCTGTCTCCTGGTAGTGCCTCCATGCTCTGGACACTATGCTGACAGACACAGCAAACCTTGTTGCCCACAGCTCGCATTGATGTGCCATCCTGGATGAGCTGCATTACCTGAACCACTTGTGTGGGTTGTAGACTCCATCTCATGTTACCACTAGAGTGAAAGCACTTGCAGCATTCAAAAGTGACCAAACCATCAGCCAGAAAGCATAGGAACTGAGAAGTGGTCTGTGGTCACCACCTGCAGAACCACTCCTTTATTGGGGATGTCTTGCTAACTGCCTATGCTTTCTACCTGTTGTCTATTCCATTTGCAAAACAGCATGTGAAATTGATTGTCAATCAGTGTTGCTACCTAAGTGGACAGTTTGATTTCACAGAAGTGTGATTGACTTGGAGTTACATTGTGTTAAGTGTTCCCTTTATTTTTTTGAGCAGTGTACATTAAATAATCAAAATATTTCTCATTCTTTGTGATGCAACAGATCTTGCATCTGTTTGACATAGAGTGGTTCTTAATGGATTGAATGATCTGGACTCACATGTATTCTGACACAGTGTTCACTTTATCCTCTTCATTTTTCCATATTAGAGAAATCTACAGGCACAGAAACAAACAAATTATACACAAAAAGATGCTTTTTTCCGTCCTGTAGTACTTGGAAATTGAGGAGCCATAACCTTTCAATTATACACACTGGGATACCTTTATAGTATCCTTCTACATTATAATTATAAGTCTGACTCTGCATATATGCCTTATCTATTACCTCATTGTCGTCATATTCTTGACATCCTGCTATGTATCTGGCAATGATGGGTTGATTGACTTTTGATTGTGCTGAGGAAGACATTGCCTTTGTGGTTTCAAACCCCACTGCTGGTAATATCAGAGCAGGCCATAAATTTGGCTGATGATGCACAAAGAACAATGTTAGCACTCATAAAAAAACGACACTGAAACTCTCTAACTTATCAGGCACCTCAGACTTGTCATGAATATGATATAAAAAGCCTATACAAATGCCAAGGAGTTCAACGGACAATCACAAATAGGACTGTAACAAATAGTTCAAATTATTTAAATAATGCTGTAGTATAGCTCTTTCCTAGGCTTCTGTTAACACAGAAAGAAGGGAACCCATCATCTCTATCTTTCCTGCATATCTTGTAAAGTGGTTGAAGTGGTAGGCTTTAGAGTTGCCTGAACTTCAAGAAGGGCAGCAAATGAATTTGATAAACAAACAGATGAATAATAAATATCGATCAAAAATACTTGAGCTATGAAAACTTTAATAGTTCTCCAGTCCAGATCATTCACTGTGCTTCAGCAAACCTACTTGGTTGGTTGTGGGAGGAAATTGGAAAAGAGATAAATTTAACAAACAACTAAATATTGAGATTCTTCAAAGCTTCCAGGATATATATTTTTTTTAACAAAGCTTTTAACAAACCAATTAAGCAGATTCCTTTACGCATCAAATTGAATTAAATATCTGTAAAGTGCTTTACCTTCTCAGGAAGTGGTTCACTGATTTGATAGATTGATATCTACCTCTGAGGTTATTAGAGACCATATACAATACTGAAATTCCACTTCCATATCTGGAGGAGAAGCAGAGCCAGGGGTGAGTTTCTACCAGCTCTGTCCACCTCTGTAGAACCGGTAGTTCTGAAAAGCAGCAGACATAGAACTGGTTCTATGTCTGTTTATGTTTTTGCCCACCCAGGCACCCAGGCACTTACCTGATCTTTATTTCCTGATTTTTCAATTACAACTGCCGAACAAGGCACAGCTGCAGTTAGAAAAGCAGGAAAAGAGGGTTGTTTCAAAGGCTGCTTCTCTGCAGGCAGCTGCTGATGACAATTTACAAGTGGTGGCCTGCAGGGAAGATAGTAAATCCCGAACTGGTTGTTAACCCTGTTGTATCCCACCCCTGAGTAGAGCATTTGACTTTCACATGTGTTCTAGTACCTCATTCAACTTTCTACTAATTACAGCTTTTAGCCCTGCCATTTATTGCTTTTGTAAATACATGGAAAAGTTACAAATTTCACTTTCTCAATTCCCTGCCTATTTCCATGACATTGTATCTCATTGCACCATGCTTCTACCACCTATTCTAACTACAGTTTTGCCAGCAAGCTACATCACAAAAACAACTGTTGTCTAAAAGAGGAGTAAATTTTCTACTGTCGCTCCGCAGCCACCAACTGAATCTCCACAGCCACCAACTGAAGCAAGTAATGTACTTTTACAGTTTTTCAATCTTTTTAATTTTGGGGTCTGCATTGATTTAATGAGTGTAACATAGATCACTTTGGAAACTATCGAGTTGTCTCTTCACATTTCTGCTGCCACTGCCTTGAAAGAGATAATCACATTTTTTTGTAATGTGTGTGTGGAACCCTTGAAGAATTCCAGCTGGAAGGCTAATATCTTCTGAAGAGTATACCATTCTTGCAAAAAATGAAGTAGCTATAGTTGTAGGTGCTTTTCTCATAGACTATGGATAAATATTTTTCTTCTTAATCAGATGATGAAATATTTCAAAGGGAATTGTTTGTCCTCAAACCTGGAAACATAAACGAAAACTAAATCACATCTTATTAAGATCAGCAATTCAAACTGAGTCGAGGCTGAATGTACATGTTCTCATTCTGAAAATACATGATCTACTTAATCCTTATTTTTCTAATGAGCCTATCGGAATGGCATGGCATTGTCTAACTTCAGAAATTGAACTTTTTATAATTTTTCAAATGTGAGATGCAATGCCTTATGTACCATATAAATGTGGGTATGTAGCATCTTAAATTGCAATAAGCTAGAGAGTGAGCTTTAAAAGCTGTTCTTCACATTCCACAATTATGTATGCTGTTGTTTTCCCCCCAATATTTCCTTGCCATTTGCAATAATATAATACCTCTGGAAAAGTGCAACCTGTTTTTATTCTCTGCACTGGACACAATGAATTGGAAAAACTTCCACAGGGAAGATGTTCAACAGTTTTGTGCCCATCCAGTGGGTTGCCCATAACACCCACCTATGTATTCCCTACCAACTGTCTCAAACTCCTGAAATATGGCATTGGCACTTAAAAGGGTGGTCAAGAAACAAAACCCAACTTTGTATATATTTTTGCCTAATGAGCTGTTGCTATGAAATAAGTAATACTGGAAAGGTAGCTTGTTGACAGCATCTGGATAATGCATACCATCAACAAACCAACCAAATTAGAAAGTTAGAAAGCAAGTTAGTGAGAAGAATCTTACAACTGGAAAAAGAAAGGTTTGATAGGAATTGAGCTTGTGGGGGAGGGGAGATAGAAGGAATTGAACATCTAACAGCACTGAAGAAGATGAAATACCTACTGAAATGAAAGAGCAAAACACAGGAGGAGAGGCAGGTGTCTTAGAAGCTTCTGTTCTGATGTTCAGGTTATGATCCATTGTAATCTCCTCATTAAGCCCATGTCACACTGCACCAACGGATGGAAAGAGGATGTAAAACGGAGAGAAACACTTGCCATCCGTTGGTNTCCCTTACGTGTCCACTATATCCGCTAGGCATCCGCTGCGCATCTGCGCAACTCAAATCCGCTCCAGCGGAAAATGGACACGGAGGAAGCGAAACGTCCTCCCCCTGTCCGTTCCTTTCCATGTTGTCCGCTCTGGTTATGCAAATTCGGGGCACTTTTGAGAGCAGATAACAACGGATGGAACATTTTGCTCGTCCGCTGTGTCCTTTTTACAAACGTTTTGCATCTGTCAGCCACTGTGACAGGGCCTTTAGTGAACTCTGAAAAACAATTTTACAGTGGCCCCTGACCGCCTCTCCTCCTATAATCCCTCCTTATCTAGAATGGATGTTGCTTGCAAGTTCTTTGCTGTCCAGATGGCCAAGGAAAAACACTGAATTGGTGTGGAACCTTTTTCCTCTCTTAGAAACATATTAAGATTTAGATCAACCTAATAGACTCTTAATGTTGTCATTTGATATTTGTGGCTGTTCATAGCAGGAATCAGTGTTATTTATATCTTCTTTTTTCATATAAATTTTATGAAGTCAACAAATTAATACAAAGTAAAGATAGAAAGGAAAGGAGGAGGAAACAACAATGGTAAAAAAAGAAAAGATAAGAAAATAGGAGAACCTTTCAATTTCTATGCACAAAGTATGATTGTATTATTATTTCTTAATCTAGGGTTATAAAAAACTTGTTTTTTTCTTATGGAATGTTTTAACTAATTTTATACATTCTAGATAGTTTCTCTGTTTTCATATACATCAACAGTACACAATTATACACAAATTACTGAACACTTTCTTAAAGGTTATAACAATGTAAATTTCAAGCCTTTCAACCACATGTATTTCTGTTGTTCAGTTTGTATATTATAACCACATTTTTAGATTTCAAAGTTCTCTTTGCATATCCTTCAATTCTGAATCTCTGTTTAAAAATAAAAATCATGCTTTCCAATTTATCCCATCAAGATGGGATCTTTGTTTGTTTTAATATTTAAGCCAAAAAGCATGAAAAATGTGAAGTTCCAATTGAACTGATTTATTGCTCATGCTTATATACAGGAATCTAGTTCACTAATGGTTAGATTGTTTTGGTGCTAGATAAAGGTTAATGGAATTCAAGGGAGGGGATTGGACTTCAATCATTTGTGGCTATATATATTCTAGACTGATTCCTCTTTTGACTCCATCCCTGGGCTCTTCCTTCTCCACCAGTCTTCTTCAAACAAATGGGGCATTTCTTGTTCTAATTAGTTTATCATTTCTGTTGCCATACCTTATTTTTCAAAATTCAGATAATTTGCCAAGCCTCTAAGAAACTGTTGTCTAATACTTTCTTTTGAAACCTTTGGAATAGCTCTGAATCTCAAACAAAATTCTTCCTCTTTTAACTCCAATAAAGCTAGAATATCTATTTCTTTTGCCAATTCTTTGTCCATAACTTCTATATTATTCTCTAAAATTTCCACTTGATCACTGATTTGTTTTACCTCTCCAGATACTTTGTAGAACTCTCTATCCTTTTAATATATTCTTTTATCTCCTGTCTCACCTCTACAAATTGTGGTAAACTATAGGCCACAGTTGCAGGAAGGAAGGATTGTTTCTCAGGGAGCAAAGAAACAAGAAGTTTGGAATCTTTGGCAGAAAAAGAATGTAGACATTTATATTTATGACTTGCATTTATATAATTGAATTTATCATCCAAATATTTCCATATTCAGTGTTGCTTTTAACAAATGATAATTAAAAAGTAACAGGTTTGTTGTGGAAAAAAATGAAAGAAGGTGGAGCTCTTTAAGGCTTTGAGGATGAAAAGTGAGATATAACTAACAAATAAAATAAACATTTTATCGGCATATAAAACCTAAAACATCAGCCAGAATGAAAACATGTTAAAATCGTGAAACTTTTATCTAGTATCTGAATTCATCCACAAAGGGAACTAAGCAGCTATCCTTTGGCAATGAATACTGCTAGCATGGAAAGATCAGCTCACATATTCCTAGCCTCTGTACTTTCATGGACAGTGACAGATATATGAAAGCCCTGTTAAACAGCCTGCATAGAATTAAATGTTCACATGTGAAATTGGTGGTGAAATACATTTTCCATATGCAATCATCATTCTGGAATGAGTTCCAACTCATATTAACTTTGACTGTTCACAATATTTCTTCTAATACTGTAGCCAGTTGCTTAATTACTCCCAGCTCTTTAGAACACTAAGAATCAAATTCTGCCAAAATGAATTCTGCCAAAATAAAGACAATGCTTAGCAATTGTTTATTCCAGGTAGTAAGTTGACAGGGCTACCTGCACAAAAGTGGGATGCTCATCCAGAGTTCTTGATGTTGAATCTCTCTGAATCCATTAGAACTAAATGTGATAATAGTTCTGAAGGCTTAGAAACCAGGAAAATATGAGTTCCAGGCCCACCTTAGGCATGAAAACTGACTTAGTGATTCTGGACCAGTCACTTTCTCTTAGTCCAGCTTATCTGATAGGGTTGTTGTGGGGGTAACAGAAGTTTTAGATATATTTGCCATGTTGAATTGTTTAGAAACATAATAAGGATTTTTAAAATTATCTCAAAAAAGAAAAATCTATGTAAATTCTTGCCATTGCAAGAACTGAATAAGCTTACGATATCTTTGCTATTTGATTGGCCTCTCTTTCTCACTCTTTAAAATGATTCTTTATTGATAGAATATAAAATAAAAGTGACACATAAATTATAATGCAATAAGATGCATGCATTATAATCACTGAAGTAAGAAGAAAAAAAGATCTGTATAATATTAATAGTCCAATCTTTAACATATTAAATCTAAACAATATAGAAACATACTAGACCATATTTTCTTTTTTTTTAAATACCATATAAAATTTCAGAAATTAATACATCTTTTGAATCTACTCTTTAACTCCTGGAATATAAATTTCTTCTCACCTCAGTAACGTAGAGTGGTTTTGAAATAATAGAGGCAGAGCAGTTTTCATGAAAAGTTGGAGATTTTTCCTGCATTCACATGTACACATTTAACTGAATTGTACATTGGCTGTGCAACATTCCTCTAAATTAAACTATTAATTTCTGCAAGATCACTTATCAACCAGGTACTTTTCACATATTGTTTTCTTTAAATGGAACATTGTGGTGGACTGAAGGATTGATTTCCTAGAAGATTTCACAATAATTTTACATGGTAGATATACTAAAATCTGACCACCAACTGGTAGGTAGGTAAATAATAAATGAAAGAGGGATGTGACTCTTATTTTGTGTAGAAGAGGACTTTGTAAGTTTCAACTTAATATGCAGAAGTCATGGAAATTTACTTTTTTGTGCAGCTATCCTTGGGCAATATTAATCAGAGGAAATGGAAAATAGGGATTCCATATCTTTACATAAAAACAAACACAGGATTCTAAAAATATTGTGACCTCAAATTGATCTCTAAGCTCAATTAAAGAGTCAAAGTTCTGTTTAAGATTTATGGAAATTACATATTTCAGAATAGATAAATTTTAGCTTTCCATCCTGTCATGGCACTTGAAAAAATAGAGAAAATACTGTGCACATGAACAGAATCAAGTTATTATATCTTTGGCAATATAAATTTCAACCAAATTATCACTAAATCCCATTTAAAAACAAAACAAAACTGGATTCTGTATATCAATACTCAAAGCATATCTACAGCCAAATACATGGCTTCCAACACACTTAAAATCGTTTCCAGTGCACATAGTCTGTATTAGAAATTAATCTTTGCTCAAACAGCATATGTATGTTCATATTTTCTAGATTTAAAAAAAAAATACTTGGCTTGCTTCTGTGCCAACCACAGCCTTCTGTTTAGAAATTAAGCAACTAATGCTTTAAAAGAAGCTTTTAAGCTGTGCCTGAATGGTCACATATTGTATTAGTGGATTTTCTATAGTAGCGGAGGACTTGGCCATATAACCTTGGTGTTCTTCCATGAAACTCTCCCTATCTTTTTTTATCTCCACATGCTAAAACATGTCACAAGCTTAATTGTCTTTAAGTGGATTTTATAGTGGTTGAGGCAAAGCCATTAAAGGACTCTCTTTTCAAAAAGAATCACACGCTCACATCCAGACACTCTCTTCCTTTCCAATGTATTAACTGGACTAGAAACTCCCTGTAATGTCCTACAGATGTTCTGTGTAGCACCCTGGAGTAAAAGGGGCACTCTAATGGAATACAGGTGTGACCTATGATGAAGTAACATCCTGCCCTGCCTTGGAGAGACTTACTGAAGGTCAGGTGCTAATCCTGTGACTTCAGAAGGTTTTATCCTCTATAAATGAATGAGGCTGAACAGATGAAAAAAAGGAGAATCCTGGTGTAGAACAGAATGCTCATTTGTCATGTTAGAAAAGCAGAAGGCCCAGGGCTAATTGCCCTGGGTATTGCACTCATGGCTGTCATAGATAAGATTGCTTCAAAAAAAGCAGTACTAGCCTCCTCTCTTTTTTATGGTAGTGGATGATTAGAAAAGTGATAATCTAACAGGATTATTTTTCTTCCTATGATTATTATTTTTGCTTGTTGCACCACCAGTGAGATGTTTAGTTTATAGAATCCTTCCCAAGAACCTTGGATAAGTCACTATTGTTTGATGGTGTTAAAATTATTGTTGCAGGATTTACTTTCCAAGTAAAGCTGATTTTGCAATTGACTGGAAGTGGATAACAGATAACAGATAATCAGAGTTGGAAGGGACCTTGTAGGTCATCTAGTCCAACCCCCTGGCCAAGCAGGAGACCCTACACCATTTCTTGGCAAATGGCAGTAGTACCAATTCTTTGAAAGTCTCAAGTGATGGCATTCCCCACACAATCGAGGGCAAGCTGTTCCATTGGTTTGATTGTTCATATCAGAAGTTTCTCCCTTATTTCCAGCGTTAAATCTTCCTTGTTCAGTTTCCATTCCATTATTCCTTGTCTGGCCTATAGCACTTTTGAAAATAGCTTGACCCTCCTTCCTCCTGCTGGCAGCCCCTCAAATATTGGAAGACCTCTATCATGTTTCCCCTGGTCCTTCTCTTTACAAGACTTAGCCAAGCCCAGTTCCTGCAACCGTTTGTTGTAATGTTTTAGACCTCCAGTCCCCGATTCATCCTGGTTGCTCTTCTCTGTACTTTTTATAGAATCTCAACATCTTTTTTTATTAATATGCTGTGTGAACAAAACTGAATTGCAGTACTCTAGGTGTGGCTCTTACAAAGGCTTTATAGAAGTGGTATCAGTACTTCCCCTTGATCTGTGATTGTATCCATCTGTTTAATACAATTGTAGGACTGCATTAAGCTTTTTTGGCTGCTGCTGCACTCTGCTGGCTCTATATTAGCTGGTTGTCCACTAGCACTCCAAGATCCCTCTCACATCCCTCTCACAGGGATCTATTGAGCCTTGGTTTCACCCAGTCTCTATGTTACTTGTTTGGTTTTCTTGCCCAAGTGTAGGACTTTACTTTCTCTACATTGAATTCCATTTTGTTAGATACGGCCCAGTGTTCTAGTTTGTCAAGATCCAGCTGGATCTTGAGCCTATCTTCTTGGGTGTTAGCTATCCTGCCAGCTTAGTATCATCTGCAACAATTTTGGTAAGTTCCCCTTTCTATCCCTCATTAAGTTGTTAATGAAGAATATTGAAAGTTACTGCTGGACGAAGACGGAACCCTTGTGCACCCCACTACTTACTTTCTCCTCGCCAGACTTTAGACCCATTAAGGACATAAACTTCGGGTTGGAGCGTATGCAGTGCGTTTTTAGCCAGCCTAGCTTTGGCGAATTCAAGTATGGAGAGTGTCCCAATATGCTTTTGAGCTCTCCCACAAGGTTGTGGACCTGGAGTGAGAAAATCGTGCGATTGGAACCAGGGCCAGCAGATGTCACATTGCCATGATGTCCTCTGATGGAGTAACAGGATATCCATTGGATGGACATTTATTTGATCGGGGTACTTAGATTAGTAATTATCTGCTGCGTTGTGGTTTGGTGGTTATTCTCTTTGGGGTGGATATCTTGGATTGTAGTGAAGGGTAGTAGTTGTACGTTATAAGGTGGTGTGTGGATCTAGGTTGGATGGATAGCTTTCTCATTCCACTTTTTTCTTATGCTTATTTAATAGGAAATAGTAAGGTTTGTGCGTTCTACTTGTGAATGGCCTTGCTGAAATCTAAATAGAGTTATGTCCAGCAAGTTTTTGCTGGTCTATTAATTTAGGCCACGTGTGTTTGAGAATGAAATAGATTGGTTTGGCACGCTATGATTCTTAAACAACACTCCTGCTGACTGCTAGTTATTTCTATTACTTGTTTCTTAGATGTTGGTCAGGACCGTTTTTGTTATTATCTTTTTCCAGTTTTCTTCCCAGTTATTGATGTTAGGCTGTCTGAGTCTGTTAGTTTCCTGGGTGCTGGTTTTTCTTTTTATTGCCCATTTTTTGAAGATCGGGAACACATCAGCCCTTTTCATGTGATTTCTCAGTAGTTTCTCCGGTGCCTCCAGGATATTTTGTAGATATGTTTGCAGTGGTTCTGAGATGTACCTCTTGGCCAGCTCTTTACTATTAAACTCTGGAATGGTAAATCCACTCAGCCCCAGTGATTGCTTTCATGCAAGATCAGACAGGTGTTCTTCTTATATATTTTTTTATGACTTATTTTGAACTGGTTTTATTTTGGTGTCTGTCTTGTTACAGTTATGGCTTTTCGTTGGTGGGTTTGGAGCTATAGTTTCTTTTGTGTGAAATAGATGCAAAGAATGAGGTTAAATAGTTCTGCTTTCTCTACTGTTGCCTTGTTACTTCCTTGCCATCTTCTTCTCTTTTGTGGACGACGTTTCCTTGATTTTTTTCTTGTTATTTATATTGTTGGAAGAAAACTTTTTTTTATTCATCTTTGACTTTTGTTGCAAGTTCTTTGTTCTTCTGGGCCTATGCGTGTATCCTGACTTTGTCTTTGCAGATTCTGGCTATCTGCTGATATTCTGCCTTAGTTGTATGTACTTCTTTCCATTTTCTGATCTTTTCAATGCCAATGGTGTTCAAGTGATGATGTATTGGGATTGCACCCAAGGCGTCTATTACTAGTCTATTACTATCTGATACTATCTTTTTCTTTTGTTACAGCCATTCTAATTCCATTTGGAGGTTTTGCACGTTGTGATTTTCTCCTGTTCTTTCTTTTCTATTCTGCTGTCTCCAGGTGCTAACATGTCCACTATGCAAACTTTTTTTGTCTTTTATATTGTCAGTTGTTAAGTCTGAGGTGTTATGAGGCAGATGCTTGTCTGTTTAAATTCTAAAGTCCAGAGAACTTTAGTTTCTATTGCAGTACTTTGTCTATTTTGTGGACCCACAAATTCTTGCTTGCAGATCTTTCAATGCACCACTGTTGTTATCTGTCATACTATTGTTTGTAGTCCATCTGCATCTTTTTGAAGCAGCTAACTTGGTGGTCCATTGTTTCTTCAGCTTCTTCAAAAAGGAGGCATTTAAAGGAGGCATTGGGCCAGTAAACTGAGTGAAATTGAGCCAGTCACTCTCTCTCAGCCCAATCTACCTCACAGAGTTATTGTTGTGTGGAAAACAGAAGAAGTAAAGAGTATTAGTATGTTTGCTAATGATTGAGTTATTTATAAAAATTAAGGTGGGATCAAAATAAAGTAAAATAATAATCATATTTTCTAGCCTGATGTGCCACTTTGGTAATGCAGTGTTTGACTTTTGATTTTGCATCCCAAGTTGATATGCATGAGTAACCTGCAGTCAGATTTACAAGCATAGTTAATTTACTGATTAACTAGCCAAATTCTTAAGAATTATTAGGATAGCATCTTAAGCCCATGTCACACAGCACCAACGGATGGAAAGAGGATGTAAAACGGAGAGAAACACTTGCCATCCGTT
>BHFT01016016.1:0-38343 GCA_004320025.1 Laticauda laticaudata | reverse complement strand
AATAATCCTCTAAGGTCTGGTGAGACAAAGGTAGTCTACCCTTTGTTGTCTAGAAAAGGGAGATGTGGTGTCGGGTAAATGGAGCCTGTTGATGTTTAACTGTGAAGAGGAACCAATGTTAGACAGAGAGTCGTGAGGGACATATTTTGACACAATAGGAAGGAACCAGAAGGGAGGAGTTAAGAAGAAAAATAAAGCAGTTTGTGTTCAGAGAACTTACCTGTTAGGAGTATTATTACAAAATACAACAGCAACTGCTGAAGTCAGGAAGCAACACAGCTTTGCTACCTCCTTGATTATGGCATCACAACTGAGAAAGGATTAAACCCCAGACAGGAATGTCTCATAGGGCTAAAGACCTGTCAGTTCCCGACAATGACTCGACAAATACCCCAGACTTCTATTTTGTTAGGTCCTTAAGTCGGTTCTAAGCAATGGTGGGATTCAATAATTTTTACTACCGGTTCTGTGGGCATGACTTGGTGAGCATGGCTTGCCTTGGTGGGAGTGGCAGGGGAAGGATACTGTAAAATCTCAATTCCCTCCCCACTCCAGGGGGAAGATAACTGCAAAATCCCCATATTCTCCCCACCCCACTAACCTGCGTTCCAGCTCTGTTCTCCTGTGCAGGGAAACAAAAGAAGACCCAGCCGATTAGCTGGGACTCAGGAGGCAGAGAATAGACTGAGGCAGGGCCAGTCAGAGGTGGTATTTGCCAGTTCTCCAAACTACTCAAAATTTCTTCTACTGGTTCTCCAGTACTGGTCAGAACCTGCTGAATACCATCTCTGTCCTGAGGCATTTCATGAATCTGGTTACAGGTTCAAATGCTTGGCATCTGCATATTATAAATGGGCACCATATGATTTCATCCTGACCGGTATTTTCCACAGCAGCTGGAAACCAAAACATCTACCAGTAGCAATGTAGCCACATAACTCTCCCAATTTAAAATAGGAGACCTGCATTAAATTACTAATCTTCCTTTCTATAATGGCTTTGCCAGCATGATCATTTATATTACGACATTCCCAGCAAAAGAAGATTCCTACCCAGAAATGTAGCAGCAATACAAAAATGCATTGTTGTTTTTTGAAAGTTGTCTTTTGAATCAATTAAAAAGTAAACACTGTTTTTCCCCCTCTGCCTCTGCTTTGGCCTAAAACAGAAAGGTTGCCTTTTAAAACTAAAAAAAAAGTATTTGTGTCCACTACATTGATTGTAACAATAAAATAGGAGCAATAAATATTGTCCTGTTGAATCAAGAAATTGGTTCTTAATTAATTAGTTAACATCATTCTTCACCACTAACAATCACCTAGTCAAATGTGATTGGGATTTTTGGACTGGTTTTTCACCACATAATATGAGGATCCTGTAAGAGGTTAATTCAATGGAAAAAAATAGAAAGCAGAAAACATAAGCAAAATGCTGATGAATTGGGTTTTTCCCCAAGAAATGTGTTTGCACCCTTCCTTTTATTGTGCTTGCTGACCCACAAATTGAAAAAGGAAGAATATTCAACCCAGCCTTGCTTCTACAGCTTTCATTTCCTTTTTACTCTACCCTATAACAAAAGGAATGAAATTTTTTTTATGTATTTTGTCTTTCTGATAAATCAGATCAACTGGATTTGATTTCCAGTTGAATTGGTTAAATCAGGATTGGGAACAAACAACCAAGGTGCTTTTTCAAGAGGCAACTGGACTTTCTGAATTTTCTTTGAAGTCATTTCACTTCTCATCCATTAAGCTTCTTGGATGAAAAGTGAAATGTATTTAAAAAAAACCAGAAAGTCCAGTTGCCTCTTGAAAAAAAACACCTTTAGGACAACCATGACCTGGATGACTGAGAATCTCATAAACCAAGGAACAAGTTTCTTTGAACCTGGATTAAACACTGTCGGAAGACAAGCAAGTTAGTCTGTAGCAGCCAAAAAATCAGGAGTCGTCTGATGGCATAACTGTTCTGATGTTTCTTCTTGCTTGTGAGACTCTGTTTCAGGTTGGTGGTTGTATGAGTCTGCCACCCAGTGTCTGAAAAACAGTATCATTGTCTAATGTAGGTTATGGTTTCTTAATCAGACAACTAGTTATTGTACTGTGCCGTTATTCAATTCTGGGGGTTTTGTATTTTCATAAACCCCCTCTAAGTTGTATCCATTTATTGATTGGTTTTAGGTAAAGTTCAGTCACCTAATTGCCTGTTTAAATTTTACAGTTAAATTTTACAGTTTTAATTTTGCAATTAAGTGAACCAGAACAAATGCAGTTGACGTACAAAGCGTAACTATGGATTAATGGTGGTATTCAGCCAGTTTCCACTGGTTCAAGCTAACCGGTAGGAAGGATTTGGTGTGGGTCGCTGAACCAGTTGTAGCTTCTGACTGGCCAGGCCCCCAACCCAGTTGCCTGGTCAGCACTCACTTGCCCCTCCCGCCCGTTGCTCGCTCACACAGCTGCTCACTCCGCCCAGTCACTCCTCCCCTCCTATGTGGCACGCTGGGTCCTCATGGCTTGCCATTCTAGCTTTCCCAGTGGATTATAAATTTGGTGGTGTGTTTTGGATAGAAGCTGGAAATCATGTAGGTATACATGGCAATCTGTAGATTTTAAATAGTTTTTTTGAGGTGAACTTAAAACAAGATACTGAAGACCATTATAGGTGAATCTTCCACTGGGGATCAATCATGTTTGCATTCTCAGCATAACACTCTATATTTTTAAGGTTTCAGACAAACAGTGGCAGAAGTTTGTGGGAATTATATTGAAAATGGAATCAGTGATTATTTCTTGATATTAAGAGCATAACAATGAAGCTTCCATTTCATTAGACGTGGAGAAGGTCTTTGATACAGTGCAAATCAAGTTTCTGAAGTAATCAAAGAAAAAAAGACTTCCTATTCAAATTTATCTTTTTGATAAAAAAAACACAATATTTTTCTAGTCCTTCTGCTTGTATAATATTAACAGGATTATTTTTTCTATAATCAGTGTGAGATATGAATCAAAGATGCTTCCTTCTTTAAGGATTGTTGGTGTTTAATAAGATAGTCTAGGGACATTCAGGCTGTGCTTCAAACATAAAAGAAAAATAAACTTATATGTGGTTAGTACTTGAGTTCTTTTTAATTATTATTTGTTTCAGTTTGCAGAAATGGTAGTGTGATATATTATTATTAATATTATTCTGCGGTCACACACCAAAACACAAGTACAACAAAAGAAAAACATGGGAAAATTAATCATGAACAATTGGTAACCAAAAACCTGACTAAGGGGAATTATAGCGTTCTCCTCTGATGATTACAGCTCTTTAAAAAATTTGGAAACTGTTGAGGTAATTCCCCGTTAGGAGAATGAGCACATACAAGGAGACGTATAGAGAGTAGTGTTGGAATAATACACAATACAACTTCGTACCCAGAGGGGTTTAAAACAATCAAACGCTAAGAAAAAAAAAAATATCTTTTTATTTTTGATACCACGGTAACAGTAAATGTAATGGCGTCTTTTTAACTTTCCAGATAGGTATTAAGCAAAGTCCTAAAGTAAGTGGGCAATCCAAAGTCCATTTCACTAGGCTAAATCCCGAGGGAAGAATCAAATAATCAAAGTCGCAGTGTCATAAAACAGTTCAGTTATACGTAGACTTAATTTAAATCCAGTAAATAGTCAGTCAATTTGAAGAGAATGGAGCACAATCAACACCCTCCACAGCAACCGCACGGAAATAGCTTTTTCCAACAGAAGGAAAACAAATGATTACACTCACACTCACTACTCCTCTTCTGAGACTCAGAACTAAGACAACCCAGTTTCTGGCTCCATCTTATGGTCGTTTGAAAAACCACACCTAATTGCATGCTCTGGCATGACGCCTTAAAGAAGAGGCGTATTAAAAAATGTCTATCTATGGCTTGAGATAATATTCTAACACCAAATAACCCTGTTAGGTGAGCTGGGTGGCAGATTCGCTGAACAGAAAACCCATGAGAAGTGAGATGTCTATGAGGGAGCCATCCACCTAGAGGACAATAAAAGAACAATTACACAAATAATTGCGTGCTAGAAGAGGGCGTGTTTCAAGGGCAGAGATTAGTAACTTGGATCTAGCCTGTGGGTTATACTGTACGTAGGGCAATATAAAACGAGAGGCGTGCTCAACAGTTTCACACGCTCAGCTCTGTCACAGGGGCAATGAAAGCCGACTTCATTAATGGATAGCCTCTTTAAATTGGCCGCGATGCCCAGTAATAGAGCTAGAGGGGCAAGATATTAAGGCGAGCCTACTAGGGAGAAAGCTCTTCTATACTTGGGAATGGTTAGAGTGTAAAAATAGGAAGCCATCCTCAGTCCATAAGGTAGTGCAATATAGTATATACAGTATTCTCAGTGTGTATAAATTGGAACATGTTCAATATAATGCTAATCACAGAAGAATGATCAAATACCTGAAGATAATTAGTCAAGGAAAATTCATTGTTTGGTTGATATTAATATTTGAAATTATATTATTTAAATAAAAGGAGATAGTAGAAGAAGGATAGAAATATCAATAAGTTTGGGAACCAGAATAAATATGTGAAAATCTTTATGGAGATACTGTTATGTGTGTGTGTGTCTGTCTGTCTCTGTAAAGTGTGTCTGTATGGATGTACGGATGTATATATATGGCATGAGAGATAAGGAGAGAGGGGGGAGGGAATATTGAGAGAGAATATTGCTTATGTTGGCTCTAAATTGTTTTCAGTAGTGAAAATAATACTAGTATAATTGTGTAAATCATTATAAACCCATTTTTAAGCAACAAAGTGACCTAGATTACATGAAATCTTATTGTCAGTCTGCCCCTCCACTAACAAGCAGCCAGTTCAAAGGCTTTTTAAAGCCAACCTTTAGAGACCAGTATCCTTCCAAGGAGACATTATCATTTTTTTTTGCAATAATCCAAGTGTGATGCAAACAATTTGAGGAACATAATTCAACCAGACAGTAATACCATCTCCATTTTTTTCCTCCCCAGGACTAGATGATCTATACAGTAGTAATAGAATCTAACCTCAAAGGAGCTACCAGTGGATCAAAACAAAGTATATTTACTTATTATCAAACTTCTATCTCACCCATCATCCCAGAGGCAACTCTAGGCAGATTGCAGACATTCAATTAAAATGTACTGTAAATGGTAAAACAATAAACAAGGCTCTTAAATTTAAATTTTCAACTAAAGTGAAACTAAGTAGGGTGAAGAGGGAGGGAGCAGTCCATACAGGAAAGAGGTGATATGCTATCTACTATGCACCATTCGCCAAATGCCATATGCCCCATTGGGCCTCAGGCTAATTGGCACAGCCATGCCTTCAAGTTCAAAGGCCTTTGGAAGGCCGAAAGAATGGGAGCAAATCTCACTTCCAGGCAAAGGGGCATGATGTTCCAGAAGGCAGGAACCACAGCAGAACAGACACTAGTGGTTCTTCAAATTAAGACAACCATCAACCTTTTAAAAATGTCCACTGATAAAACAAACAAACCTGCAAGCATGGGTTTTCAGTGTGGAATAATCTTGCTCCCATTTCCAAATTCCTTGTACATGATTCAAATTTAGTTTGGCAAACTTTTTATGTGGTTGATATTATTGGGTTGTTAGTTTAGTATCTGTAAAAGCCCACAAACATCTTGATTTGTGATTATTAACAATGGAAACACTAGGGGTGGTAGATGTATGCATATCTGGTGGTGCCATTAAATTACTTGATTTAACTGTATAAGCGAGGCTGAGAAATGTTATGTTAAAGGCCTGCACAGAACTGTTTAAATCTTTTGTTTCTTCTATATTATCTTATTCTTATAATGAAACTTAATAAAAATTACTATTGAAAAAAAATCTTCCTTTTCCAAAAATAAAATGCATAAATGGAACAAAAATTGAAATGACAGGCATTCAGAATATTCCTTCATCCTTCTTTGGGAAATAAAAGTGCTCTAATTAATATTCAGCTCTCCGATTCATTTGTTGCTAGTATGTTACACATACTGAGCACCATATTGTTTAAACCAGGGGCGGACTGCTGGTGGTTTGCAGGAGTTCGGGAGTGCCTCTAGCTAAGATTCTGTACAATTTAAACCCCCCCCCCCAAAAAAAGAAACTTTCTGTTGAGCTTTCTGCAAATTGATACACATACCTATTATTAACTGAAGATGTAATGCTGCACGATCCATCCTAGGCCCTGCAGCTTTTAGATCAGGGGTGTCAAACTCAAGGCCTGCATGCTGGATCCGGCCCATGGGGTGCTTAGATCTGGCCCATGGGGTGCTTAGATCTGGCCCATGGGGCCACCCTGGAAACAGCAAAGGAGTGGCCCGCGGTGCCTCTGCTAGCCCTCCCGCTCCATTTTAAATGGCAGAGGACTGCAGGATGGCCATGCGCAGTGCCTCCCCCCCAGGTCAAACACCACCCTGATGTGGCTGTCAATGAAATAGAGTTTGACTCCCCCATTTTAGATTGAAGCTGCAAAAATCACCAGATGGTTGAAATAAAGTATGATATGACTACTAACTGCTCAGAGCAGGGCTCTAAAAATATTCTTGCAAACTTTGCTTTGATGAGGAACCCAGGAGCAACAGAGAAGTGAGACTTGACTAGGGAAGATGAGGGAGGAGGAGGGGTGGGGGAGAAGGGATTGAAAGATTTGGGCAGAACTTGCTTGGAGAGCTGTCTAGATTGTGTTAGTTTAGATCAAGGGTGTCAAACTCAATTTTATTCGGGACCTTATCAGGGTTGTGCTTGATCTTGGGGGAGACTGGAGGAGCATGACCATGGTGGGCGTGGCCATGGTGGATGTGGCCATGGTGGGCGTGGCCAGCTCGACATCACTTGTGTTGGGAGTGCTTGTGGTAGCCCCAGCACTCTGCCAGTGAAAATGGGCTCCCAAGCTCCATTTTTGGCTGCAACAGTCTCCTGCAACGAAGCTTGGGAGGGCTGCCTACAGCCCTCACATGCTCTGTTTTTAGCTGCAATGGCCTCCTGCAGCCCTCTGACAGCAAAAAGGGAAGTCAGGAGGGCTGCTTGCGGCCCTCCCAAGCTCCATTTTCGCTGGCAGAGGAACCATGGGCTAGTCCTTTGCTGTTTCCAGGCATCCCTGCAGGCCAAATCTAAGTACCTCACAAGCCGGATCCGGCCCCTGGGCCTTTTTTTTTTGGAAAAAAAATTTATTTGGGTTTTCACAAAGACAAAATACAAATAAAACGTCTTATTTGAAAATAGCATGGTCCCAGGTTATCACATCTTTATACAGACACAAACTCAATTTTGTGCTCATTTTTGTATTCTATTCCATATTTTATTGCCATTTTATATTTTCTAGATAGTTTTTCCCCTCTTTTAATTTTCTCAACTTTGTTTTAATTATCAATCATTACATTTATACTTTTGTTCTGTCCTGTTACAATTTCATATTATTTTTTCTTATCAAGCCATTTTTTTTTTTTTTCCTTAGTTAACCGTCCAACATTAGAGTATGATCGCCTTGATAAATCCGGTTATATAATTTTGTCCATGGTTCACAATTCTTATTTACAGGCTTGCAACTGTATACACTTTAAGATTATTAGCATTCAATATAACACATAACTTCCAATCAGCATCTGCTTGGTAACATTCTTAAAAAATAGACACTGATATTCCTGGAGGAGAGAGGAGAGAGAGAGGAGAATATGCCATATATGTAAATAAACACACATTCCATTCCAAATATCAATTCATCATTAATATACATTAAAATCTTTAGCATCTTTAACATTTCTTTTCATTTGATAATCAATACTTCCTATGGGGAAACAACTTAACTTGTCCCATGGGTAATTCTTTTTTTCCCATATTTCTTACTATATTTTTATAAATCATTACTAATTAATTAAAAATGTTCCCTTTAATTCTCTGCATCATTTTAAATTCATTTATTTATGAATCAAAACAATACCTACTCAAAATTACTATGTACGATGTTCTTATCCATACCATCATAATCTGGCTTTCTGAATTATTTCTATTTGTTAATTCCTAACATGTGCTGATCTTATGGTACCCCCTTGGGCAGGGAATCCCTTTTACCAATTAAATTTTCACACCATTATTCTCCGAACAACTTATGGTTCATATCCTTTTTAATTTTCTGCCTGCTAACTCCATTTCTTTTGGTTTCTGTTTTATACAAACTGTCTTTCTCCTCGCTCTTTTTATCCCCTTTTAAACTCGCTACTTGCTACTCTCTCTCATCTGTAGTGCCCCTCTCTGCTTTGCTGTTCCTCTATCATTGATGAAAGATATTCACTTATCTTTCAAATGTTCCTTTCTTCTCGTTTCTGAGTGTTTTTTTTAATCTTAAACACTTCCTACTCAGCTCTTCCATCCTTTTTTTTTTGTCCCCCATCTTAAATGTGATCTCTGGATCATTAAAAGATGGGCTCTTCCTTTGCCCCAATCTTCTTGTTCTGGCAATCGCGTTTCACCTGTTGCCGCTCTCATGATTCCAGATTCTCCTCATTTCCAAGAATTGGAAACATGCAAGCCAAGAAACGCCACCCCTTCCTTGTGGTCAGTCTTCTTTCCATTTTCTCTAAGTGTTCCTCTTTCAGTGCTTTCTATAAGAGTGGATACCAGCTTCTCTAAAAGACTCTCTCTAAAACCTTAACCGACCCCTGCCCTGCCCCAGCCTTCCCACTGCCCCTTCAGTTCATTCCGTCATACTTGGAGACAAAACCACCATAAAGTCATCAAAATAATCCAGAGAAACATCCCAAAGGCTGTTTCTATTTTGGTTCTTTTTTTCCCATTCTCTTCCTCGGGGTTCCTATTGATTCTGCTTCTACCAACCTGCCGAAAGTCTTCATTGAATGCTTGTTCTGAAGGAATCTAGCTCGAATCCCAGTGAGTTCCTCTTTGCTTAACAATTGTCCGCTCCGTGGGAGTTCCCTAATTCAGGGCATCCTACCATTCCGGCTCGCCCATCTTCTTCAGCAGAGTCCCTGGCCCCTTCTCATTCTTTTTTTCTCCTTTTGCCAAGCTTTTAAAAATTTGAAATGTCGCGAATCAACTTAATCCCCTTTACTTTATATTTCAGTTTAAGATGCTATTAATGTCCAAAGGGATTTTTTTTTTCCAATTTCTTGCTTAAGTCCTCTAAGGGCTATCAATTGGGCCGACCTATGGAGCTGCAAAACGTTTGTAAAAGGAGCAACACGGGCGGACACGGAAAAAATGTTCCATCCGTGGTTATCTGCCTCTCAAAAAGGGGCCCCGAATTTGTGCATAGACCCAGAAGCGGCACACAGACGAAAGGAATGGACTCGGGGGGAGGATGTAGAGCGTGAATGGGAAAGCCGGAAAGCATCCACGGAAAGCCTAAGCGGATTTGAAGGCGGATGGGAACGGCGGATATGGCACATCCGGCCCCGGGGCTTCCGCGGGTGAACGACACCAGCGAAAGCGGACGCTAGGCCCAAGCGCGAAGGAGACGCGGCCATGCCGAGCCGGATGCATGCAGTAGCGCGCATGCAGAGCGCAGAAGCCAACGCGAAAGCCTAGTGATGCATTAGCGTTCCCACTGCCGACACTGCCTGCTTGGGGGAGGATGCAGTCTCAGCGCTCACGCCCCCCGCGGATCATATAAGGGAACAGCTCGCAAGCAGGTCAACCATTCAGACGAAAAGACCTGGCTGCCAGACACAGCTCCAGCCAGACCAGACGCAGCCGGCCAGCCAGCAAGCCAACACACCACTATCAACCAATGGGGAAGAGAGAAAGCCTCCGTGGCCCTCTGCGGAGCCCGTGGCAGAGGAACAGGGCCACCTCGCCACACCGCCCTGAACCTAGGCATTCTGTCGGTGCTGGGCTCGTCTGGCCACGTTCATGCTGGCCCGGGCGGCCTGACTCTCTGTCCTCGGGACCTTGCGGCATAGAAGCTGGCTGCGCTGAGGCCTACTGGTCTGGGGGCTTCTCTGTGCCTTGTCTCTGCTGCGTGCTGCTCACCTGGTGGGCTGGTGGCTTTCTGCGCTAGGCGCTTACTCTGCTGGGACTGCTGCTCCCTGGTCCTGGCTGGTCCTCGCCTGGTGCACATCTGGTCCTGCTGGTGATAGCTTGGCTGGTGCTGCTGGCATGCGTAGTCGCTCTGACTCTCGCTTGAGGATGATCTGGTCCTGCTGGCTCTTGCTTGGTGTTACTCTCGCTGGGCTGCTGTCTCGAGGTGCTGCTGGGTTGCTGCTGTCCTCTGGCCTGCGTGGGTCCTGCTGGTCCTTAGGGCTGGCGACTGGTTGGTTGTTCTGCTTGCTGCTTTGATGGGTGGTGTGTGGAGGTAGCAAGCCCCTAAACACCTCCGAAGGCTGGCCCTCTGATGCTAGTGCTCCATATGGCTCCTGGTGCCAAGGAGTAGGAAGAAGCTCATACACATGAATTGGGAAAGGCAGGCATATTATTATCGACGGAGGAGAGCATCAGGATGAGGTGGTTCGCTGAGATAATGTGGCTGAAGGGTACACATGAAGTATCCACTGGGCCGGAACCCAAGCACTAGTGCTCCTAATCGATACACGCCAAAAGGAAGCAGGCTGCTTGGAGAGAGAAGGCGGCAGAGCTAGGTTATCACTTCGAGGTGCTCCTCGGTTGAGCTATGGCATCAGCTACATTGGCACCGGTAGGAGTCCGCTGAAGCTGCGGCATCCTTCAAGAATCTGGGCCGACTCTCGCTGGTCCACGCTTGACAGGACAGGAGAGACCTACCGTGATGTCAAGTGCAGCTTCTGGCTGTGGAGATCGCCGTGGAGAGCACTCACGCATTCATCAATCAGAGGCCACTCTCATTCGTCAGGCCAGCCCTCTTAGCACCCGGCTGATGATGCAGTCCTCTTCTGGCCAAGCAGTCAGCGTTCCCTTGCCAGCGGTACTGTGGAGCTTGGTTGAGCCCATGGAGAATCCCCCCGAAGCCGCTGTGCATTCTACCCGTGGTGGAGTGGCGTGGAGGACCGCCCCTGAACAGTGAGACACAACGGAGAGGGCACTGTCCACCACAGGCCCAATCGCACATGCCACCCCGACAGCGTCCACTTTCCCCACTGATAAAGTGGCAGAGAGGGCCAGACCTAGACGGGGCATGCACATTCCTGTCTTCGGGAGATCTAGGGTACAGCCATCAGAGGCAGCGTAAAGATCTCCTCTCTTCAGCGGTACGATCCTACTCAACTCCGACAGTTCTCCATATCCTCAGACAGCAACCCTTCTTCACCTACATCAACGCAGACCCTCATTGAACTTGTCGGAAACACAGTACCCGCACCGGGTGGGCTAGTATACCGAGTCAGGATCACCTCGGGTCTTCTCGACAACCCACCTAGACCAGGGTGAAATGCTCCCACCAGCTCAGGTCTCTCCCCCTCCTCCAGGGTGAATGTCACTAAGTCCTTGCAGAGGCTTTCCTTCCTAAAGCCCCTTTCGAACCTACCCAAGGGCTATGGCTACTCTGTTCAGGGAGGCTCCAAGCAGCTACAAAAGCAGCCCTTCCAGTCCAGGCAACAGGTACAGTCGTGAGCGCCACACGCATGAGTGCCACCGCGGTGCCACTGATCGCTGCCGCCACCCACGTTTACTCGGATGGCACTACAGGAGGCCTACCTTGTGGCACACGAATGCCTGCCGCACACAGCTGGGCCCCATTACTGGCACAGACGCTTTACAGCTGCCTTTTCACTCGCCACCGCGCTACAACACTCGCTCACGGCCTGGCCTTCAGACGGAGACATCCCATCGGAGGCTACTGGCGGCTTCCGCACCCCATCTGAGAAGGCCTGCACATCAAAATACTGAGTCGTATCGAGGCTTACGGGGCTAGCACAACTGGTCCCCTCATGTTGTGCACCTGGGGCTCGTACCCATCACGAGGCCCTAGCCAGACCTCCTGAGAGCGGCTCTCCACACGCTACTCCACAGTCGTCCTTATGGAGGCCGACCCCATGTCACGCCAGTCAGTAACCCACGTTCGCGGGAGGCATCCCTCAGCAGGTCGATTGAGCACCTTACGGCCCTCATGAGACTATTGTGCATACCTGCGAAAGTGTATTTACATTGCTTTGGACTATTGACTTGGGTCTACATTGTGGGCTTTACAGCTTGTTATATAATGATTTCTCTTGTTTTTGCACATGGACCTTGGGTCTAATCATTTCGCTTTACTATAGCTTGTCTAATTTTATTAAAGTATTTTCACATCTTTGACATATTATGTAACGCTGGAAACTTTTTAGATATATGGGTATCTAACATGCCTTTGCATGACTTCTGGGTGGGTTAAGGAGACAGCAGTGGGATGTGGGCAGGGATCCTTTTGGAATGGCTATAGCTGTGGAATGGGCAGGGATACCTTTGGGATGGGTAAGAGGCAGTGGGGCACAGGGATAACCTGTTGGGATGTGGTATAGCTGTGGGATGGGCAGTGGATACCTGTTGGAATGGGTAAGATACAGTGGGATAGATAAGCCTCCTCGCAAAGCATAGTGGGACTGGTATGCGTCTCCCCACTCCAGTGTGCTCACATTGACCTCTGTACATCAACTCTTTATTATGGAATACAATGTGGCGAAATATTTTCGTCCCGACATCACTATAACACAACCTTTATTAAATGCCCTGTTCAGGGTTGTAGGGGGCCACTCGGAAACATAGCATGGGCACAATCCATCAGTGTGATAGACCAGGCTGAAGGAAGCATACTCAATTAAGCATCCTATCAATTTCCTGTCTTGCCCTACTGCTCACTGTGGCCAGTAGAGGGGAGGTTGCACTTGCAGATGTCTCAGGAGTTTGCACTGTACTTGCTTCCCCACACGTGAAGCTCTGTTTGGGGCGTCTGCACTATCTCAACGAGTGTCTAATACTCAGTTTGTCCTGTGCATCTCACCAGGGAGCTGTCCGACATGTGTTATAGTTGGGTGGGTCCACGAGCCTGCTACATGGCAAGCGGGGTGGTAGCGGGTGCGCGCATGAGATTGCTGCAGGAGTGCCAGCAAGCTTCCGACCGATCCTCCTCAGTTGTGGCATGCTGGCCATGGTGGTGAGAGAGCTACCTTTGGAAACCTGTTGGCAGATGCCAAGAGGCGTATCTCCGAGGTCATCGCACCGCCACGACGAGCCTGTGTAGCTTGAGAGAGTGTGGCCCTCTTCAACGGGTGAGGCATCTGGAGTGTAGGTGCTATCATGAGGTTTGAGGGTTCTGAGGAGAGAGTCGTATACGGCCTTAGATGAAGTGGGCCTACCACATCTGAGCAGCATCCGTTGGGACAGTGGGGTTCTTGACCTGGAAGCAAGCCCATTGATTGGCAGCTGCATGTCCAGCGCCTCCTTGAGGATCAAACGTGGCGTGTATATATGGGCATCTGAAGATGAGCCGTGCTGAGGCAATCGATGTACATAGAACTTGAGAGCATCGTAAGCCATGGCGAGCAGACGCGCATGATCGCCTGAATCGAAGCGCCCTTGTAGTATTGAAAATAAGTGGACCGGGCCGACTTGGGCTGGACCTTTGAGCAGAGGCCAATTGTGCTTGGCCATGTAATGCTCCTGAGAGCGTGTGTGCGGGGAAGTTCTCACATATCTGAACCAGCGCCTCTGCAACTTTCTTGCAGCCTTTCTGCGAGTGGGGGATGGGACAGCTGAGAGAAGCCCTCCAGTACTGATGATCGTGGAAACCTCTGCAAGCTAGGTATGACTCGTACACACATGGCCTAATGGTAAGCTCTGTGTGGCAGCCCTCCAGGTACTGCAATGCTCCTTGTAGTGTGGTTCCTGAGGCAGGGGCGCAGGAGAATCTGTTCGGCCCTTGAGCCCAGGGTCCAGGCTGGGGGTAGGAAATATGGTGTCTTCTGCACATGTTCACTGGGTCTCAGCCGCTCCACAAGCTTCGTCAAACATGGCTGCGAAGGTCATCCTCATGAAAGTTCTGGAATTGCACGAGCGGTTCTTGTCCCTCCTGGCAGTTCCATCACCATCAGCTTAATTGTACAGTTCCGTAACTCTGGCTCTTCTCGCCGATCGCATCTTCGGAACCGCAGAGAGCTGTCCTTGGCCTGCCCATCCTTTTCTACCGTAGACTAAGCGAACAGGTCCGGTGTAGAATTGGCCTTCGCGACTGTTGTAGATATGATGGTGGCTACCAAAAAGGAATGTGTGATGATCCCATGGTGGAGATACTCGAGATCGCTGTTGGACAGAGAGCTAAGAGCCAGATGAAGAGAAGAAGAGGTCCTGACACCGCAGGGCTGTCTGGTGGACTGAAAGTGAGATCCAGCGATGAGTTCCTCCCCTTCTTTATAAGGAAGGATAAGGTTTTCCACTAAGATGTCGCTTTTTACATCCTCAACAAGACACTCTGCTGATACATCCTTAATATCCGAGTAAGGTCCCCCTCTGTGAACGTGTTTTGCCATTTTAATGCTTTGTATGGCGAGCTGCATCCGCTTTCATCCTTTCTCCGTCCATGCTACTAATGCTGCGCGTACCGTTCCATGTCCGTTTCGCTTCCTCCTGTTGTCCGTTTTCCACTGGAAGCGGATTTGAGTTGCGCGGATGCGCAGCGGATGCCCTAGCGGGATATCGGCGGATGCGTAACGGATGATGATGGATGTAGAAAGGAATGTTCCCCATATATGCCTAGCGGATGCCAGAATGGATGCGTTGGATACATTTCCAGCTCAAAAGGTTTTGAGCAGCAGTCAAAACTTTTTGAGTGGATGGCAACCTCCAGTCTGACGGATGCTGGATCGGATAGGAGAGGATGAAAAATGGAGGCAGTGAGTACAGAACGGATGAATCGCGTTAACCAACCCGGATGGCAAGTGTTTCTCTCCATTTTACACCTCCTCTTTTCCATCCCGTTGGTGCAGTGTGACATGGGCTTCTAGTCTGTCAGTATAAAGGAAGAGAAGAAAAGAAACTAATCCTTTCCCTTCTCTTCTCTCCTTCGCAGCTTCAAAATCTTCTTTGGGAAGCAATGTTGTTAAGCTTAAATTCAGGGTACCTTATTTGTTGCTTTTGCTGTTTGACCCAGTGAACCAAAACTTTATGTTCTCCTGCACATTCTATTCTTTTCTGGTTGAGTTCTTTGTGGTGGCCATTTCTGACCACCGCTGCAACCGCCTTCGGGAAAGGGAGTCATGGCCAGCTGGGGAAGAGAGATGCAGCTCTCCTCAACCCTACAGGCAGTCTCCCCCCTCTTCACCACCTCTTCGGGGTGGCTTAGCCCCGAAACCAGCCCACTCGGGGTGCTCCAGCGGCGAACACGGATCAAAGCCTTGGAGAGACAAGGTTTCAGTCTGTCGCCAAAGAAGCTCAAACTGGAAGTCCCCCGGCCCCTGGGCCTTGACACCCCTGGTTTAGATATATCATTCATAAACCCAAATACTGATATTTTACTTATTGTTAAAACACTGCCAGCTAAGTAGCCATGTGAAGTAACTCTGTTTCACAGTAGTTTCAAAAGAATAATTCTAATTCAGCCAATGGAAATTTAATGGCCACTTGTAATATTCTTCTTTCTTTCTTTTTTACTCACCAGAGTCTCTTATGCTGACGTGGCCATGTTGGGGCTTCAGACTGCTGAGTTAGTGACTTGTGACAATTTCTGGGGCTGAGATTCCTGAGCTCGAGTTTTTCTGCATCTTTTTGCTTGCTATCTAATGGTTGCCCCAGTGCATTCCAGACTTGATAGCCACCCTATGTGTGATCAAAATGCGAGTATCTCTGTTCTGTCAAAAATGATAGCATTTTTAGAGTGTAGAAACATGGCTGCTCCACACAAGAAACTTCCTGATGTTTTTGGGCATAAATAAGCCGTTTTTGAAATCCTGAAAAGTGATTGTCAGTTAGTTGCACAAAACTGTAAACCACATGGATCAAGAATTATTCAACCAGTTCTAAAGTCACTTTGACAAAGACTGCAGCCGGGAGACATGCACTGAACTCTTGCTGTTCTTGCGATATTCATGTTAAACATAGTTTTAATTCCAGCAGAGGGCAGTAAAAGCTCACACAGTGTCCAGAAGTTCAAGCCAAAAAAATATGTTTCTTCAGCATGCTTTCTGAAAATAATGCTCACCTTTCAAAGTTAATCCCTTTTCCTCCTTCCTGGAAAGATACTTTTCATGAAATCTATGCTACTGTCTGTCTGTCTGTCTCCCTCTCTCTCTCTCCCTCCCTCCTTCCCTCTCCCTCTCCTTCTCCCTCTCCTTCAGTCTTGCCTCTTGGAGACTCCTGCAGTTTTCTTGGCAAAATGTCAGATGTCGTTTTCCCTTGCCTTCTTCCTAGGGCTGAGGGAGAATGACTGGACCAAGATCACCTGTGTGCCTAAAGCCCATGTCACACTGCACCAATGGATGGAAAGAGGATGTAAAACGGAGAGAAACACCTGCCATCCATTGGTTAACACGATGCTTCCGTTCTGTACTCACTGCGTCCGTTTTTCTTCCTCTCTATCTGTCCAGCATCTGTCGACTGAGGTTCCATCCGCTCCGCTATACTTCAAATTTATCATTATGAAATATATAATTAATGATTCTGAAAACAGTGACTGCAATGTTTATTGGATTTTATTATTAATTAAACTTAATTACTTGTGGCTTTCCCATTTGTATACTGTCTAGACCCCACCTTTAACTGAAGTGTTTATATAAATTCATAAATGTTTTTCATATGGTTAAGTTCAATATACTGTATTAATAAGATTTCTTCTCCTTCTCCAAAACAATAAAAGTGGAGTTTGAATTTTCTCCAGTTCAGGCTTTCTTAAGCCAATATTGGAAATTCGGAACTCTCACAGGTGGTAATTCAGAAACATAGTTTTCTTAGTAAGCGCTGGAATTGCAAAGTCTATTAGTTGTAGTAGACTTCCTAGCTTGGCATTCATTTTGATGACCTTTGGGGGCTGAATGGCCATGATCTAGTTTTCTTTTATTCTGACCTTTTTTCCAATAACTGGTATCTTAGAACCATTATTCTTTGTGTTCTAATAATGCACCATCGGATGAGGAAACCAATTCAGGAAACCTTTTTTCTTGTAATTCCCGGGACACGCGTATGGACCAAATCAACTGATAAGCTTCGTCATGTTCAATACTAGAACCAAAGCAGCCTGTTTCGTTGCCTATGAGCTGCTGAAAGAAAAGCCACAAAGCAGTTCATTCTACACTCTTGCAGATGTAATTAAAACAAACATGGAAAACACAAACAACTAAACCATTCAGTCCCAAGGCTGCGAAAACTGTTAAATAAAGAAAACTGGCAACATACTCATAATTGCTGGGTTTCATAATGGAGGTAGAAAGCATCAGTGCCAGTTAGAAGTTTATTATGTTTTGGATGGGTCATACCATTTAATTTTGTACCTCTTTCTTGCTATCCATAACCCAGGTGGGAGGAACAACTTAACATGTGACTATTGTTGATTGGAAACAATACTTTGTTTTCTGAACTTTGGCTGAACCAGTCTCCTTCACTCCTTCCAATTCAACCTCATTGGGAAACTTGAAGAGAAACTTCAAGTGTCGAAAATGCTTTGAGAGTAGTGTGGAGGATAATGGCTCAAAAAGAAACTCAGAAAATAATGTTAATTGAGCAGCAGAAGCTCTTGAGAGAAGATGACTGAGAAAACCAGGCTGGCTTAGTGACCAGTGAGTAAGGTTTTCCCAAATACTATGGTTCCCTCCCATATTAGTCATCTAACAATTGTCCTTCAGGTTAAAGGAATGAAAAGCATAAAAGATTAATATGCCTGACTAAAACAATTTTTCAAGAAAAACCTTCAGTGTTCTCATATAAATAAGATTAATTTCAGAAGAAAGGATGGATTACAAAAAAATTCCAACAAACTCAACTATTTTGCAGTAAAACCAATATACCATTGTATATTGTTAGGGATAAAATATATAGCTTTCTATCAGATTTTGGTAAAGAGTATAGGTCTCTTTAACTGATATGGGTGAAAATATACCAGAGATTCTTCAGACAACCATTTAGAAATTTGTTGTGGAACTGGCACTTATGCAGCTTGTCCTTGGATGACATAAGAGGAAAAATACTTACAGTATTATACATTTAGATAGGCCTGGCTTGGTAACATCTACTTTTCCTATGAGTTTAAAAAAAAATATTAATTTTGTTGTTTCTTTGTTTAGTTCTGCCTTTCAAATTTCATAAGCCTCAAATATATAATCTTACAACATAAAAATATAAAACATGACAGAAAAAAACTGTACAATAAAAATCAAAATTAAAATCAGCAAAGAAAATTAGCTAAACAGGAGATTGCCTTTTGGGGCCATTCTCTCTTTAAGACTGAAAGGTGGAGAAGGAGACTGTTTCCGTAGGCCAGGAATTATATTATTTTTTTATAAACCTCTTCGGAATATTGGGAACAACACAATATATAAATGAAAGTTTAGGTACAATAATAAATATTGATGATATTACAGTATATTGGACCAATGATGTTGGCTGAATTTTAAAACAATCTTCATTATTCTCCTCAAATGAAATTTATATTTTATTTTTTTGAAGAAATTCTATGGCCATCGGTTTCATATAAGGATTCCAAGGCAGTTCCAAACATCAGTAAAATACAGGAATAAAAACAAAGCTGCCCTTCTTAGCCAGCTCCAAAACCAAACAACTCACATCAACCCCAATAACGATGCCAATGCTCGAAGAGATAATAGCCAGCCTTCATGTGGCCTTCCTGGAGGTCCAAAAACCGTAGGATCATAATCCCCATTTTTTAACCATGTCAACCTGAAAGATTTGAGTTATAATGTCTGCCATGCCCCATGAAGCTAGGGGAGACAGAAGAGGGCTGATCCAAGCCCTGGATGCCCATGTGTTATTTTCTGTAAATTACAGGTCTCTTATCTTATGAGTGCAATTGTATGTTTGGTCATTTCTCCACTAGTGGCCTAATAGCATTTTTATTGGCTCATCCCGCTGTTATTGCCCAAAATAACCATAATGAGAAACAAGGTCCCCTTTAATTAAATTGCTGCAGTGCTGGCTAGGTGATGCTATAAATGCTATAACTTGCTTAGTGGGGAAATTACACTCCCTAAAAAATACCATAGTTATCCAAAGCTGCCTTCAGAAGTTAAAACAACTTAGCTGTTGAGCTTGAAAGCTCAATCAAACAGCCAGTTTGAATATACAAGTTGTTTCCTTTACTTATTAATGCTACTTTTATGAAAAATCTTTAATTATATGAGCTTTCAACTTGCCAATTGATAAAACATTAGATGTAGTTAAAATAAAAAAGGCCTCATTTTTATTGGGAGAAGACTCTCCCCATTCTTGCAGAAAGAGGTATTAAAGAAGGAAATAAAGTTCAGTCTAAAAAAATGCAAAAAAACTTACTCATTGTGAAAAATTCATAGATATTGATTTGAAAAACATGTGCTGTGATGATTGGTCAAGAAAAAGTCCTCGGGCACTCATGAGAGATGTCTCACTTCAAGTTTGGGGTATTAGGAAGGTTATTGCCAAAAATAGAGTCTGACAATTTCATTATTAATGTCTGTATACATTAATGCCTTTGTGACCTAAGTTAGGATCTTCCAACAGAACAGTCACCGGATTATCAAAAAGTAAATTGTAAAATATAGAGGACAACTGATGGAATCAAAAGATGGTTAAATAACACCTTCCTTATGAACATCACATTTTGAAGTTCATTTCAATAGAAGAAGGCAATAAGTTAAGAAAATTTTGAAAGTGAAAAGTGGATTGGGAGAATATAATTTCTATATGAATATCATATTCGCAAAGATTATTCTAGAAATGTGGAATTTAGAATTGGAATATGCAGTATCGCACAATATCTACCAAGAAGTTGGCCTTGCATAATAAGAATGAAAGGATAAAATAAGGTTTTTTTCAGTGATGATTTTGGATGGAAATTATTAGAACTGGAAAAGCAAATGTTACAAGGCAGACATTTAACCCAGAAACCAAAATAAAATTAAGACTTGGCAGGAATTCTTATTGTAGACTATCTTAAATTATATTATTGAATAAATTCAACGCATCAGTTGCCCTTATCCCTTCTTTCATCTTTATGTTTATTATCTCCTATATTCATGAATTCTAGATAGCCAAAGAGAAGGATTTAAAAAAAGGAATCAACCAGCACATGGACTTCAGAAAAGCAGCTTTAGATGAATTTCAAACGGAAGTAGTTTGTTTAAATCTCAAGATTTTCAATTTTTAGAAAATTATGAAACATAAAAGTATCCAGAACGGATGGGAAAACTTATGATAATGAGAATACAGAAATGCAATACACAGTTTTTAACGAGAGAAAAAAACTGAAGATTTTATAGAGATGTGACTATATGTAGAGCTGTCTAAAATGCTGTCTAAATGCTGAAGAGAAAAATCAGGAATGGAAGCAGGTACAAATAAACAACAACACAACAGCAAAAATAATGAGATTCTTTATCCTCACAAACTGGGTTAGAAATTTGGGGTCATAAGAAGAAATGGGACTCACTGGAGTAAGAGCTATGCTGGAATCATTTTAGCCAAAGAAGGGGAATGCAGAGAATGAGGTGGCTAGATGGAGTCATTGAAGCAGTCGGCTGTGTGGCTTAAATGGACTCCTAGAAGGTAAGAGGACAGAAAAGCCTGGAGGAACATTGTTCCATGGGGGTTGCGATTGGGTCAGAACATTACTCAATGACCTAACAACAAACAAGGCTAATGTTTCAGAATGACCTGAGGCCATGAGAAAACAAATAATAACCAATAAAAAGGGTTCTTTGGGTATTGCATAAACCAAAAACGAAAACCAAAGGATATAAGTTCTTAATTTTAGAGAGTTCGACTTTAGCTGGCATTGATGATGAGAAGGAAGAAATTTTTCTGAAGTCTTGCTTTTGACTAAGAAAATGGATCCCATTCTCTAGGTCATCATCATGCCATCAGGAGGAAAAGGAAAACGACGAACCTTAAAAAAAACAAAGAGGGGTAAGAAAAAATTGAACTAATATAATCATCTCCAAATAGATTCTAACCTAGAGTTACTGAAGGAATAGTGTAGTGATCCACCAGAAGCACAGTCTTGATCAACTTTAACAACTTCAAGAAGGTCTTCTGCTGGTGAGGTCCCAAAAAGACTTGAAGGACTTGAGGGAAAACAAATGTCATCCCCATCTTCTAAGGAAGATGTGTCCCGCTTATTCTATACTAGCAAGTTCTTCAATTGAGGTTATTAAACAGAGTGGTTTTCTGAGTTAGGCATGCTACAATTAACTGAAACCAGCAGAATTGTTGCAAATAATATTATGTAGATAATTTATATCCTTTTTTTAAAAGAGTAACTGGTTTAAGTAAGAAGAGGGGAAATGCAATTAGTCCATCTTTGTAAGTTCAAACTCAGCAAAATTTCAATAATATCTTTCTTAATAATCGGCCTTAATAAAAGGCTAGACTTGGGTGATGAGACCAATCTTAGAATGATCTTTACAAATTGTGATTGGAATTCTGGTAAAAGAGGTAGATTTCCAGAAGGAAGGGGGTATATTCCAGAGAAGTAAAAAGGCCAAACTCAGTCCAGATATTATTATTGAGTGTTAGCCCCTTCCCTAATAGTTTACAGAGCACAGCTAGTTCTCACTTTACAGCACAATAAAGGCCAAAATTTCCTATTGTTAACAAAGAACAGCTGTTTTAAGTGAGTCTTTGCTCATTACTGACACTTTCTTGCCACAGTGTATCACTGCAGGTAAGTTCGTGAACATGGTTATTAAATGAAGCTGGCTTCGCCCATTGATTTTGCCTTTTCTAGGAGAATCGCAAAGTTGATCACATGAATGCCCAGGACACTGGCAATCATTCATAAATACATGGCAGGCTGCCAAGTGGCCAATTTTGATTCATGTGACCCTCGGGTGATCCTGCAACAGTCCATGTTAAAAACCATCATAAGCGTCATTTTATCAGTGCCATTTAACAACCTTTCATCTAAAGAAGTGTAGTCATTTAGTATTGTCTGTATATGGCGGAAGCAATAGTGGAGTGCTCTGGTCTGATGAGGTTTCATTTATAGGTTATAAAACAATAAATAACATCAGCTTGAGAGAATCACAACAAATATCATCTTGGTTTATGGTCTGTCACAAATGACTGAGAGTACTTGTTCGTGGCTTGGCTTGGCTTTGGAAGGAAATTTCAGATGCACCTGCAAGACTTTTTATCAGTGACTTAGAATAAAGTTGAAGGTGATGGTTTTCAAAGTTTTCAAATGACACATAGCAAAAAGGTGTGGCTAATAAGAGGGCCCTGGCCCTGCCCAGTTTAAGAAAAAGGGGAAAAAATGTCCAATATGTCCCGTGATGCTGTTGTGACCGACGCAAGTTTGACACCCCTGATCGTATAGCAACTTGAGCAATGGCCTGAAATTAAATAGGATGGAATTTAGTTAAGAGATTGTAAAAGTTTTAATAACCTGGGGTAGGGAAAAACACAAAAGGCACAACTAAATAAGACGGGGAAAACTGTCTTGGCGCGTTCTACATTATGGAAAGGAATCTGGTTTCTGTGGAAAAAAGAAACAATTTGGCTGATTAAATAACTAACATCTAAGAATCCATATAAAGGAGAAAGAAATTCCTATTCGCCCTGCTCTGGTTCACAACACATTGGAATATTATATCCAGTTTGGATTTAACCAATTCAAACTATCAGTGACAAAATGAGTAGTATGGACCAAAAAAGAATTGAATAGAGGAAGACTCCCAAGAAAACTCTAGCAAGTGAATAAAGTCTCTGTTCTACTTTCTACTCCCTTCTGATTCTTGCTTCAGGAGGAGAGATCTCAAGGATGGCTTACAAGCTCTGCATAACCTTTCTCCAATTCTAAGATTTGATTTTCCTCCCATAATCTAAAGGGAAAGAAGTTCTGTGACCTTCACATGTTTGTTAGGTCCAGCTTCCAGCTGCCCTTGACCTACATGGCCAAACAGGGACAGCCCTCTCTCTTTACAATCCAACAATTCGGCATTTTGGGGACAAAATATTCTTAAGTTTGTAGAACAGAATAAGAGAGAGAGAGCATAGTCCCACTCTTTCTTCAAACTGCCTTGCCTGGGATTCTTTTAGAGATGCTAGTATAACAAAACAAAAATATCAATTTGCATTTAAACAAGGCCAAAGAGCAAGCATATGAGTCCTACAGGGCCCCTTTCCTTTTTGATCAGCATCAAGAAATTAAGCTTTCCCTGAACAGGGCATGGTAATACTTCTGATGTTGCCTGTTATGCTAAGCCAACTCTACATGATGATTTGTGAGGAAAATCTGGAAATTCTTTTAAAACTCACCCTGTGGTTAAGCCCCTGCCTGAGTGAAAGATCTTCAAGGCCCCTTTCAACTTGTTTATTCCTTTTAGCCCTGTTACTCTTTCTTTTTCTTCATAGTTTTTATTGCCAGAATAATCTTTTTTCCCTCCTACTTCTTATGGACATTGGTACTGCTGTACCTTGGTAGTGTACAATGCTTTGTTTATATTGAAGATGATATAATTTTTAAGAGGAAAGAAGAGAGAGAGAAAAGTAAGGGAAAGAGATTTTTTTAAAAATGAAGGTAAAAAACACAGTTGAGTCAGTTAAAAAGTAGTAACCCCAAGATGTTTAACAATAGCTATTCTTTACCATGCATGTTGCTGGCATAAAAATAACATCAATTCTGCCAAAGTTCAGTTGTTCTGTTTCCCAATGACATTTGACCTCTTCTCTGGGAACAAAGGGTGAAAATAAAGAAATGACTAAGAAATCATCACGCTATCAAGCTTTCACCTCAACACAAGATTATTCTTTTGGGGTGTAAAAATATAATCTGAGGAGGGAGAGGAAATAACCCAGAGGAATAGAATTGAGCATGGAAGGAATTCAGTCATGCAAAGTGCAATAGGTATCTTGATCTGAGGATGTCATTTGGGAAAGGTTCTAGACATCCATAATTTCCCTTTACGTTTCAGTTAAGAAAGTGATTGAATTATCTGCCCACAATGGAAGTGTAATTCAAGAGCAAGCAATTTATCCAGGGACTACAGCCAGTCAAAGATGGAATGCTTCTAAGTGAGTATTTAATTTTGTTTTTCATGGTTCAACTTGGGTATCCAGCACAAACTTTGTCAAATTGGTTGACAAGTGAAATGAGAGGGTTTCAATGTGGGACAGACCGTTATTTGATATAATCAAGAGTGGGTCACGAAAAAAAATTAATGTGGAAGAAGAGGAAAGACATGGGAAAAAGTAAACTGGAAGTAAAATAACTGGAGAAAAAAAATACTAATATTGTAGAGGTAAAGGTACTGAACATAAGGTTTGTCTCAAAAAGAATTAGTGGGAAAATGGATGTAAGAAAATGTAATGTGGAATCTACTTGCAACTATGTATGTATGTATGTATGTATGTATTGTATGCATGTATGTATCTATGATATAGTAATGAAAATGCCACAGGCATGTTTGGAATTGTGCTAATGAAAAGTGTGGAAAAGGGTTGTATGTGAATGACGAAGTAAAAGATGGATTTGATGGAGTCTAAAGGGTAGAATGCTGAAAAAGCAGCTTTGGGACAGTGCTGAGCTACTTGATGCAAAGTTTCTGGATCTTGCAATTACATCTGCTATTGTCTGGCCTTAACCTGTGGTAATCCAACATGCCTTATTACCCTTCCTTTGAATTTGGTACAGCAGTGAAACAGAAGTATTGTTTTCCATTCCAGCATGAATAAACTGCCCTAGGTTTTTGGCCAACTATCCTTCTGAAAATTATATATCAAACAATATTCAAAATCAGTGGTGGATTCCAAATTATTTTACTCACCAGTTCTGTGGTCATAAAGCTTGGTGGGTGTGGCAAGGGAAGGGATATTGTAAAATCTCTAGTCAGAGGTGGTATTTGCCAGTTCTCCGAACTACTTCAAGAATTTCCAACTAGCGGTCTCCAGAATGGTCAAAGAACTGCTGAATACCACCTCTGATACAAATTATAATGTTCATTCTAAAGCTGGAAGTAAGGGGTTCCCTTTCCCTTCTAATCTGTAAGATTCACTTCACTCAAAAACCTTTTTTTTTTTCACACAAAAAAAATACAAAAAATTTTCAAAGTCCGCGAGACAAAAAAATGAGAGCAACTAGGGGGTTTGGGCTGATCTTGGGAAAAAATGGTTCATTAGTGGACCCAAATGTTTCTTCATTTGCTTGGAGAGGAAATTATTAGTGCTGAACAGGAAAGTTGTTTTTGTCTTATTCTTGTGCGTAATGTGGAGAATGTGTTGTTATTACTGTAAGAGTGAGAAGTACATTTTGCACCAAGTTGGAAAACATTTTTATTACGCTCCCTAATCTAAGACCGTTTTGGCATGGCGAATTTCATTTTTAATCAGAATCATCAAAAAAATTGGAATCTCAGTGTAAAAAATTATAGTTTGAGAACAAGGTGATTATTTGAATATATCCACACCTTTGTGTTCATCAAGAAACGCGTCTTTGGAAATCAGGAGCTAGCTTCTGACAGTATCAAGCTTAAAAAGAGAAAATACAAAATAAAAGTGCTAGGCCGCTGAAAAAAGAGGATAAATGGAGGACTGTTTGGCGGCTCTATATTTTAAACAATGTAAAAGATATTGGCAATATGAATATGGAATTTTTGGTCAAAATTGGGCAAGTGCCGTGCGAGCAGGAGTGGGATTCAAATTTTTGTAACAACTGGTTCTGTGGGTATGGCTTAGGTGGGCATGGCCATGTGGGCTGGATGGTGTGAGCTTCTTTTTTTGCCAACAAACAAACCCCCCCCAATTTTTTTGGGCCTTCTGGGCTTCAGGAGGAGCTTCCTGGGGGAAGGTGGTTTTTTGCTCGCAGGAAGGCTTCCCTGGGGCTCATGGAGGAAATAACTGAGGCATTGGGGGTGCATGCAGCAACCCCCCTCCACTCCATTTTAGGGCCTCCTGCACCTCAGGGAAGCTTCCTGGGGGCATTTTGCTCCCCAGAAGGCTTCCCTGAGCCCAGGAAGAGCAACAAAATGGAAGGGGCAGGAGGACTGCCACCCCTCCCATTTTTTGCTTTCTGGGCTCAGGAAGGCGGACCTGGGTGCAGTAAGTAATAAGGCCAGGGGAATCCGGCACAAACTTGATCACAGGAACAGCTGATGGTCGGAAGGGGAAAAAAAAAAACCTAAGGAGTGACTGAGAGAGGAAGAATGCAGTCAGCGATGTTGGGACATGCATCAATGTTGTGGCATGGCGTGATAAGGATGACTGTGTGGGAAGAGGAGGGCGGAAAGAGAGGACAGGGCCAGCAGGTAGAATCCCACCCCTGCCATAAACCCCAATGGTTAGTACTTACATGCCAGTGGAACACAAAGCAGACACTTGTTGTCTCCAAAAACATGCAGAAACACATTTAAAAAGACAGAAAAAACTGAGAACTGATGAAAAACTGAATGAACAGTACAGAAAAGGTACTGATGAAGTATTTATGAAAATCCGCCCTACGTCCTCCCCCCGTCCGTTCCTTTCCGTGTTGTCCGCTCTGGTTATGCAAATTTTTGCTCCTTTTGATGGATGGAATATTTTTCTCGTCCGCTGTGGCCTTTTTACAAACGTTTTGCATCCGTCGGCCAGTGTGACAGGGCCTTCAGGTAGGACTAAAATTCATTGTTTCCCAATGTCAACACTGTGAGATTCTGCAGTTAATAGCTGGAAAGCATATCAGCCACTAAGAAATTAAGCCACATTCAAGGTTTCAGTGGGTCACTGGGTTACCTGGCCAACACTAAACTGACAATGTACTGTGCCCCACAGACCTCATCTCCCTTACAGTTATTCATCATCATGGTAAAACAAGATGTTTAATTGTCATTGGTGGGATTATTTATAGGACTTTATCTCTGTGGAGAGCTCAGAGGCTGGATATACAAGAAAATCCTTCATTCTGGGTTTGTTTAAACTGACAAGGATTTCAAGCTTATGCTATAACTGAACATCTTTATGGCTTCCTGGTCTCTTCTGCATTGGTGGTATCCTATCTCTCTCCACATATTTTAGCAGTTGATTACATGCATTACACAAAGAGGTGTGCCAGACTCTAACAAGCAATCTTTTAAACCAGGGCTGTCAAACTCGTGGTCCACAGGCTGGATGCATCATGAGCTGGCCATGTCCATGCCTGGTTTAGTGAAGGGGGGAAAGTCCTGATACATCACATGACACCACTGTGATGACACGAGTTTGAGATCCCTGTTTTAAAGCATAAGTGACAAGTTTGCTCTTTCAGATTCTGGGTTGAATCTTCCTCTTCTTGTTCTCCCACTTTTTGAGTCAGCACTCTTGAGGCCCTTCAGACAATAGGTTGACTGGAAGCTGGTTCAGATCCCTCTGGCTATTTTTGCAATGTGTTTTGCAGCAGCTCTTTCCTATATGAGGAACATACAGTTCTATGAACTTACTGGACATAATGAAGGGGTGCCCAAATAGGTGAGAAAAATATGAAAGAGCTTTCCAATCAAAGGAAAAGAAAAGAAAGCCGCAGCTGAGCTACGGACCAGTAACTGCTCCAAAGTTATGAAAAGGAAGGGAAAACATTGTTGCTTAGCTACAAAGAGGGCATTCCAGTACTTAGCATTCCATTCCCATCCATGCATATGACAATAATTCCACCCTTAACTCTTGTAACCCTTGCATACTTATAGGAGTTTTGAGTGAGATGGCTCAAGCCAGATTAGGGACATTGACTTTCTGAGAACAAACAGCATTCATTTATTTTCCTTCATATTCCGCCCTACAGTCTGATATTGCCAGGGCAAATTACAGAAGGTCAAATAAGGCAAGCACAACAGAGGGCAGCACCAGCTAAAGTGGTTCATCTAAAAAAAAAAAAAATCTAAGCAAGGTTGGATCNAACAGAGGGCAGCACCAGCTAAAGTGGTTCATCTAAAAAAAAAAAAAATCTAAGCAAGGTTGGATCTGATTTGGAGAAGTGGCCACCAGGAAATCCTGGGATTCTTTGTTTACTGCTGGCGAGCAGCCCTTTTGTTAGAGGAAAAACAAAGTGAGTGAAATCCACCAATCACCTTGTTAGTAAAATAAGGCCAGCCCCAGCTTCTGTCTTATCATGGCGGATTAGGGCTCAGCAATCTGGGCTGCAAACTGTATATTGGTTTTACTACCAGGTCAAGGTCAGTAGGAGGAACTTAAAGAAAGTAGAGGAAAGTAGTTGTCTATCTTTAGTACAATGAAGTTTGCAGCTGAAGAAATAGCTTGATCAGATTCAAGGAAACAATTGGGTGGACTGGAAGAGTTTTTCCTCACTACAGAATGGAAGAGCTACCCACCAATTCCCAAGTGACCACAAAACAATACTGGCCTAACATTAGCTGTCCCCTCTACCAATTCCCACCCTCCTTCTTTTGTGCCTGTTTGAGATCCTCCCTAAAAATGAGGTTGTCCTGATTGGCCTGGGCACCAATTGTGTTAGGCAAGGCAATTGGTTTATTCCACTGGCTTTTATGCCATCCTCTTTTAGCAAGTTGCTGGGCAGCACACACATAAAAATATCTGCAAGATGGGGTTCTACTGCAGGAGAAAGATGAATCTTTTCCTATCTCCTCTTGGCTGGTTTGTCTATCCCTGCCTGCCCCTATTTGGATATCTTTCAAATTAAAATTAGATGAAATAAAGAGAAAGCATCCAAGCAGAAACAGGCCAGAGAAGAAGCAAGCAAACCCTACAATGATTGATCAACCAGAAGATCTTATAGATTAAGAAAACTGAAGCTGACCAATGGGAGTGAAGTTACTGATTTTGACAAATATGTGGAAATACATGTGTTTCCAAATAACCACAAATACACTCCATTTTTCCTTTTATTTGTTTTATTGGGCTGATAGCTGCTGTAATTGCAAATGATTCGGAATAGCTTATGTCTCAACATTTGTGAAATAGGTTGTAACTTGAAGTACAATAAAACCAAAACATATCAGCAGCGCTATACTTTCAAAATTATCATTATGAAATATATAATTATGATTCTGAAAACAGTGCTGCAATGTTTTGGTTTTATTATTAATTAACATTATTACTGTGGCTTTCCCATTTGTATACTGTCTAGACCCACCTTAACTGAAGTGGTTTATAAATTCATAAATGTTTTTCATATGTAAGTTCAATATACTGTATTAATAAAGATTTCTTCTTCCTCTCCAAACAATAAAAGTGGAGTTTGATTTTCTCAGTTCAGGCTTTCTTAGCCAATATTGGAATTCGGAACCTCACAGGTGGTAATTCAGAAACATAGTTCTTAGGTAAGCGCTGAATTGCAAGTACTATTAGTGTAGTAGACTTTCCTAGCTGGCATTCATGATGACCTTTTGGGCTGAATGGCCATGGTCTAGTTTTCTTTTATTCTGACTTTTTTCCAAAACTGGTACTCTTAGAACCATTATTCTTTGTGTTTCTTAAAAATGCACCAATCGGATGAGGAACCAATCAGGAACCTTTTTTCTTGAATTCCAGGGACACGCATATGGACCAATCAATGATAAGCTCGTCAGGTTCAAATACTAGAACCAAAGCAGCCTGTTTCAGTTGCCTATGAGCTGCTGAAAGAAAAGCCACAAAGCAGTTCATTCTACCTCTGCAGATGTAAGTTAAAACTACTGGAAAACATCAGAACAAAACTAGACCATTCAGTCCCAAGGCTTGGAAAACTGTTAAATAAGAAAACTGGCAACTACCAAATTGCTGGGTTCATAATGGGAGGTAGAAAGCATCAGTGCAGTAGAAGTTATATGTTTGGATGGGTCATACCATTTAATGTTTGTACCTCTTTCTGCTATCCAAACCCAGGTGGGAGGAACAACTAACATGTGACTATTGTGATTGAAACTAATACTTTGTTTCTGACTTTGCTGAACCAGATCTTCACTCCTCAATTCAACCTCATTGGAAACTTGAAGAGAAGCTTCAAGTGTCGAAAATCTTTGAGAGTAGTGTGGAGATAATGGCTCAAAAAGAAACTCAGAAAATAATGTTAATTGAGAAGCAGAAGCTCTGAGAGAAATGACTGAGAAAAACCAAGGCTGGCTAGTGACCAGTGAGTAAGGTTTTCCCAAATACTATGGTTCCCTCCCACTATTAGTCATCTAACATTGTCTTCAGGTTAAAGGAATGGAAAAGCATAAGAGATTTAATATGCCTGACTAAAACTAATTCTTTTCAAGAAAGATTCCTTCAGTGTTCTCTATAATAAGATTATTTCAGAAGAAAGGGATGGAATTACAAAAAATTCCAACAACTCAACTATTTTCAGTTAAAACCAATATACCATTGTATATTGTTAGGATAAAATATATAGCTTTCTATCAGATTTGGTAAAGAGATAGGTCTCTTTACTGATATGGGGAAAATTTGCAGTAGATTCTTCAGACAACCATCTTAGAATTTTGTTTGGGAACTGGCACTTATTGCAGCTGTCCTTGGATGACATAAGAGGAAAATACTTACAGTATTTACATTTATAGGCCTGGCTTGGTAACATCTACTTTTCCTATGAGTTTAAAAAAAAATATTAATTTTGTTGTTTCTTTGTTTATGTTCTGCCTTTCAAATTCATAAGCTCAAAAATACAAAGCATAAAAATATAAAACATGACAGAAAAAACTGTACAATAAAAATCAAAATTAAAATCAGCAAAGAAAATTAGCTAAACAGGAGATGCCTTTTGCCATTCTCTTTAAGACTGAAAGGTGGAGAAGGAGACTGTTCCGTAGCCCAGGAATTATTATTATTTCTTTATAAACCTCTTGGAATATTGGGAACAACACAATATATAAATGAAAGTTTAGGTACAATCAATAAATATTGATGATTACAGTATATTGGACCAATGATGTGGCTGAATTTAAAACAATCTTCATTATTCTCTCAAATTGAATTTATTTATTTATTTGAAGAAATTCTATGGCCATCTGTTTCATATAAGGATTCCAAGGCAGTTCCAAACCATCAGTAAAAACAGGAATAAAAACAAAGCTGCCCTTCTTAGCCAGCTCCAAACCAAACAACTTTCTCATTCAACCCCAATAAGAGCCCAATGCTCGAAAGAATAGCCAGGCCTTCATGGCCTTCCTGGAGGCAAAAACAGTTATGGATCAATCCCATTTTGTAACCCATGTCAACCCTGAAGATTGAGTTCATAATGTCTGCCATGCCCCATGAAGCTAGGGGAGACCAGAAGAGGGCTGATCCAAGCCCTGGATGCCCATGTTATTTCTGTAATTACCAGGTCTCTTGCACTGCTTATGAGTTTGCAATTGTATGTTTGGTCATTTCTCCACTAGTGGCCTATAGCATTTTATTGGCTCATCCCGCTGTTATTGCACCAAAATAACCATAATGAGAACAGGCTTTAATTAAATTGCTGCAGTGCTGGCTAGGTGATGCTATAAAATGCTATAACTTGCTAGTGGGGAAATTACCTCCTAAAAATACCATAGTATCAAAGCTGCCTTCAGAGTTAAACAACTTGCTGATTGAGCTGAAGCTCAATCAAACAGCCAGTTTGAATATACAGTTGTTTCCTTTACTTATTAATGTACTTTTATGAAATCTTAATTAATATGACTTTCAACTTGCAATTGATAAAACATTAGAGTAGTTAAAATAAAAAAGGGCTCATTTTTATTTGGGAGAAGATCTCCCCATTCTTGCAGAAAGAGTATTAAAGAAGGAAATAAAGTTCAGTCTAAAAAAATGAAAAACTACTCATTGTGAAAAATTCATAGATATTGAATTTGAAAACTGTGCTGGTGATGATTGGTCAAGAAAAAGGTCCTGGGCAGCTCAATGAAGATGTCCACTTCAGGTTTGGGGCTTATTAGGGAAGGTTATTGCCAAAAATAAGTCTGACAATTTCTTATTAATGTCTGTATACATTAATGCCTTGTGACCTTAGTTAGAATCTTCCATACAGAATCAGTCACCGGATTATCAAAGTAAATTGTAAATTAGGGAAAGGACAACTGATGGAATCAAGATGTTAAATAACACCTTCCTTATGAACATCACATTTGAAGTTCATTCACATAGAAAAGAAGACAATAAAAGTAAAGAAAATTTTGAAAGTGAAAAAGTGGATTGGGAAATATATAATGTTCCTACTACGAATATCATATCGGCAAAGATATTCTAGAAAATGTGGATTTAGAATTGGAATAGCAAGTATCGCACAAATATCTACCAAGAATGTTCCTTGCATAATAAGAAATGAAAGGATAAATAAGTGGAATTTTTTTTCAGTGAGTGATTTTTGGATGGAAATTATAGAACTGGAAAAGCAAATGTTACAGGCAGACATTTAACCAGAAACCAAATAAAATTAAGACTTGGCAGAATCTTTTGTAGACTATCTTAAATTATATACTGTATAATTCAACCATCAGTTGCCCCTTTACCCTTCTTCATCTTTATGTTATTATTCCCTATATTCATGAATTCTAGATAGCCAAAAGAGAAGGATTTAAAAAGAATCAGACCAGCACATTGGACTTCAGAAAAGCAGCTTTAGATGAATTTCAACGGAAGTAGTTTGTTAAAATCTCAAGATTTCAAATTTTAGAAATTATGAAACATAAAAGTATCCAGAAAGGATGGGAAAACTTATGATATGAGATACAGAAATGAATACAGTTTTTAACGAGGAAAAAAACTAAGATATTTATAGAGATGTGACTATATGTAGAGCTGTCTAAAATGCTGTCTAAAATGCTGAAGAGGAAAAATCAGATGGAAGCAGGTACAAATAACAACAACACAACAGCAAAATAATGCAGATTCATTATCCTCACAAACTGTAGAAATTGGGTCATAAGAAGAAAGGACTCACTGGAGAAGAGCCTAATGCTGGGAACGATTGAAGGCCAAAGAAGAAGGGAATGGCAGAGAATGAGGTGGCTAGATGGAGTCATTGAAGCAGTCGGTGTGGGCTTAAATGGACTCCAGAGGATGGTAGAGGACAAGAAAGCCTGGAGGAACATTGTCCATGGGGGTTGCGATGGGTCAGACATTACCTCATGACTAACAACAACAAGGCTAATGTTCAGAATGACCTGAGGCCCATGAGAAAAAAAAATAACAATAAAAAGGGTTCTTTGGGTATGCCATAAACAAAAAGAAAACCAAAAGGATATAGTTCTATTTCAGAGAGTTACGACTTAGCCTGGATGATGATGAGAAGGAAGAAATTTCTGAAGTCTTGCTTTTGACTAAGAAAATGGATCCCATTCCTAGTCATCATCATGCCACAGGAGGAAAAGGAAAACGACACCTTAAAAAAAACAAAGAGGGGGTAAGAAAAAATTGAACTAATTTGAATAAATTCAAGTCTCCAAATAGATTCTAACCTAGAGTACTGAAGGAACTAGTGTAGATGATCCCAACAGAAGCAGTCTTGATCAACTTTAACAACTTCAGAAGGTCTTCCTGCTGGTGAGGTCCCAAAAGACTTGAGGACTTGAGGAAAACAAATGTCATCCCCATCTTCTAAAGAAGATGTGTCCGCTTGATGTCTATACTAGGCAAGTTCTTCAATGAGGTTATTAAACAGAGTGTTTCTGAGTAGGCATGCTACAATTAACTGAAACCAGCATGGATGTGTTGCAAATAAATTATGATAGAATAATTTTATATCCTTTTTTAAAAAGAGTAACTGGTTTAGTAGAAGAGGGAAATAGCATAGTCATCTTGTAGTTCAAACTCAGCAAAATGTTCAATAATATCTTTCTTAATAATCGCCTTAATAAAATGGCTAGACTTGGGTGAGTGAGACCAATCTAGATGATCTTACAATTGTGATGGAATCTGGTAAAGAGGTAGATTTCCAGAAGGAAGGGGGTATATTCCAGAGAAGTAAAAGGCAACTCAGTCCAGATATTATATATGAGGTTAGCCCCTCCCTAATAGTTTACAGAGCACAGCTAGTTCTCAACTTACAAGCACAATTAAGGCCAAAATTTCCATTGTTAAACAAGACAGCTGTTTAAGTGAGTCTTGCTCCATTTTATGACCTTTCTTGCCACAGTGTATCACTGCAGGTAAGTTAGTAACATGGTTATTAAATGAAGCTGGCTTCCCCATTGATTTTGCTTTTCTAGGAGATCGCTAAAGTTGATCACATGATCCCAGGACACTGCAATCATCATAAATACATGGCAGCTGCCAAGTGGCCAAATTTTGATCATGTGACCTCGGGGATACTGCAACAGTCATGTTAAAAACCATCATAAGTCATTTTATTCAGTGCCATTGTAACTTCAAACTTTCACTAAACGAATGGTTGTAAGTCATTTAGTATTGTCTGTATATGGCGGAAGCAGATAGTGGAGTGCTCTGTCTGATGAGGTTTCATTTATAGGTATAAAACAATAAATAACTCAGCTCGAGAGAATCACCAAATATCATTCTTGGTTTTGGTCTTGTCACAAATGACTGAGAGTACTTGTTCGTGGCTTTGCTTGGCTTGGAGGAAATTTCAGATGCACCTGCAAGACTTTTTATCAGTGACTTAGAATAAAGGATTGAGGTGATGGTTTTCAAGTTTTCAAATGACACAGAGCAAAAAGGTGTGGCTAATAAGAGGGCCCTGGCCCTGCCCAGTTTAGAAAAGGGGAAAAATGTCCCAATATGTCCCGTGATGCTGTTGTGACGACGCAAGTTTGACACCCCTGATCTATAGCAACTTGAGCAATGGGCTGAAATAAATAGGATGGAATTTAGTTAAGAGATTGTAAAGTTTTATAACTGGGTAGGAAAACACAAAAGGCACAACTATAAGACGGGGAAAACTGTCTTGGCGGTTGTACATATGAAAGGAATCTGGTTTCTGTGGAAAAAAGAAACAATTGGCTGATTAATAACAACAAATCTTAAGAATCCATATAAAGGAGAAGAAATTCTATTCGCCCTGCTCTGGTCACACACCACTTGGAATATTATATCCAGTTTGGATTTAACAATTCAAACTATCAGTGACAAATGAGTAGTATGACCAAAAGAATGAATAGGAAGACTCCCAAGAAACTCTAGCAAGTGAATAAAGTCTCCTGTCTACTTTCTACTCCCTTCTGATTCTGCCTTCAAGGAGGAGAGATTCTCAAGGATGGCTATACAAGCATCTGCATAACCTTTCTCCAATTCTGAATGATTTGAGTTTTCCTCCCTAATCTAAGGGAAAGAAGTCTGTGACCCTTCACATGTTGTTAGGTTCCAGCTTCCAGCTGCCTTGACCTACATGGCCAACAGACAGCCCTCTCTCTTTACAATCCAACAATTCGGCATTTGGGGACAAAATATTTTGTAAGTTTGTAGAATACAAAAGAGAGAGAGAGCATAGTCCCACTCTTTCTTCAAACTGCCTTGCCTAGGATTCTTTTAGAGATGCTATATAACAAAACATAAATATCATTTGCATTTAAACAAGGCCAAAGAGCAAGCAATGAGTCCTACAGGGCCCCTTTCCTTTGATCAGCATCAGAAAATTAGCTTCCCTGAATAGGAGCATGTAATACTTCTGATGTTGCCTGTTATGCTAAGCAACTCTACATGATGATTGTGAGGAAAATCTGGAAAATTCTTTTAAACTCACCCTGTGGATTAGCTCCCTGCCTGAGTGAAGATCTTCAAGGCCCCTTTCAACTCTGTTATTCTTTTAGCCTGTTACTCTTTCTTTCTTTTTCTTCATAGTTTTATTGCACAGAATAATCTTTTTTCCTCCTACTTCTTTATGGACATTGGTGCTGTCTGTACCTTGGTAGTGTACATGCTTGTTTATATGAAGATGATATAATTTTTAAGAGAAAGAAGAGAGAGAGAAAGTAAGGAAAGATTTTTAAAAAATGAAGGTAAAAAACACAGTTGAGTCCAGTTAAAAGTAGTAACCCCAAGATTGTTTAACAATAGCTATTCTTTACCATGCATGTTGCTGCATAAAATAACATGCAATTCTGCCCACAGTCAGTGTTTCTGTTTCCCAAATGACATTTGACCTCTTCTCTGGGAACCAGCAAGGTGAAACATAACAGAATGACTAAGAAATACATCACCTATCAAGCTTCACCTCACACAGAGATTATTTCTTCTGGGGTGTAAAAATATAATCTGAGGAGGGAAGAGGAAATAACCCAGAGGAAAGAATTGAGCATGGAAGAATTCAGTCATGCAAAGTGCAATAGGTATCTTGATCTGAGGATGTACATTGGGAAAGTCTAGACATCCATAATTTCCCTTTACCTTTCATCTGAAGAAGTGATTGAATTATCTGCCCACAATGGAAGTTGATATCAAGAGCAGCAATTTATCCAGGACTACAGCAGTCAAGATGGATGCTTCTAGGTGAGTATTTAATTTGTTTTTCATGGTTCACTTGGGTATCCCAGCACAAACTTTGTCAAATTGGTGACAAGGGAAATGAGAGGTTTCAAATGTGGGACAGACCGTTATTTGATAGAATCAAGAGTGGGTCACGAAGAAAATTAATGTGGAAGAAGAGGAAAGACATGGAAGAAAGTAAACTGGAAGTAAAATAACTGGAGAAAAAAAAATACTAATATTGTAGAGTAAGGTACTGAACATAAGGTTTGTCTTCAAAAAGAATTAGTGGGAAATGGATGTAAGAAAATGTAATGTGGAATCTACTTGCAACTATGTATGTATGTATGTATGTATGTATGTATGCATGTATGTATCTATGTATAGTAATGAAATGCCACAGGCATGTTTGGAATTGTGCTAATGAAAAGTGTGGAAAAGGGTGTATGTGGAATGACGAAGTAAAAGATGGAATTTGATGGAGTCTAAAAGGGTAGAATGCTGAAAAAGCAGCTTTGGCACAGTGCTGAGTACTTGAATGCAAAGTTCTGGATCTGCAATTACATCTACTATTGTCTGGCCTACCTGTGTAATCCAACATGCCTTATTACCCTCCTTTGAATTTGGTACAAGTGAACAGAAGTATTGTTTTCCATTCAGCATGAATAACTGCCTAGGTTTGGCAACTTATCCTTCTGAAATTATATATCAACAATATTCAAATCAGTGGTGGGATTCAAATTATTTTACTACCAGTTCTGTGGTCATAGCTTGGTGGGTGTGGCAAGGGAAGGATATTGTAAAATCTCTAGTCAGAGGTGGTATTTGCCAGTTCTCCGAACTACTCAAAATTTCCACTAGCGGTTCTCCAGAACTGGTCAGAACCTGCTGAATACCACCTCTGATACAAATATAATTTCATTCTAGCTGGTAAGGTAAGGGGTTCCCTTCCCTTCTAATCTGTAGATTCCACTTTCACAAAACCTTTTTTTTTTCACACAAAAAATCAAAAATTCAAAGTCCGCGAGACAAAAAAATGAGAGCACCTAGGGGGTTTGGCTGATCTTGGGGAAAAAATGGTTCATAGTGACCCAAATGTTCTTCATTGCTTGGAGAGGGAAATATTAGTGCTGAACAGAAAGTTGTTTTTGTCTTATCTGTGGTATGTGGAGAATGTGTTGTTATTACCTAAGAGTGAGAGTACATTTTGCACCAAGTTGAAAACATTTTATTACGCTCCTATCTAAGATTTTGCATGGGCGAATTTCATTTTTAACAGATATCAGCAATGGAATCTCAGTGTAAAAAATAAGTTTGAGAACAGGTGATTATTTGAATATCCACACCTTTGTTTCATCAAGAACCGTCTTGGAAATCAGGATGCCAGCTCTGACAGTATCAAGCTTAAAAAGAAAATACAAAATAAAAGTGCTAGGCCGCTGAAAAAGGAGGATAAAATGGAGGACTGTGGCGGCTCTATATTTTTAACAATGTAAAAGATATTGGCAATATTGAATATGGAATTTGGTCAAATTGCAAGGCCGTGGAGCAGGAGTGGGATTCAAATTTTGTAACAACTGGTTCTGTGGGTATGGCTAGGTGGGCATGGCCATGTGGCTGGATGGGTGTGGCTTCTTTTTTTTGCAACAAACAACCCCCCCCCCCAATTTTCTTTGGCCTTCTGGGCTTCAGGGGAGCTTCTGGGGGAGGTGTTTTTGCTCCAGAAGGCTTCTGGGGCTCATGGAGGAAAAATAACTGAGCATTGGGGGTGCATGCAGCAACCCCCTCCACTCCATTTTAGGGCCTCCTGCACCTCAGAGGCTTCCTGGGGGGCATTTTGCTCCCAGAAGGCTTCCCTGAGGCCCAGGAAGGCAACAATGGAAGGGGCAGGAGGTACTGGCA